>JAGVSQ010014962.1:0-10379 GCA_022683975.1 Rhyacophila evoluta
TTCACACTGTGTAGATCCATATGCTCCATGTTGGGAGCGAACATAGTATACAAAATAAATAATAAACTATCAATATAAACACAAAAAAATATATTAAGCTTAAGACTAACATGTGCTTGTGTGCATAGGATGACGTTAGTATATATATTGAGCAGCGTCGATCATTTTTTGAATGATGTTATTGTATTTTCGAAAGGAAGAGAGGGAGCATTCTTAGCGCGGCTAGACACAATAACTCAGTGTATGAATGGTATTTGGTTTGGGATATCGCTTCTGTATTTCCACCATTGTTTTTGATTTCTAGCAATTAGTTTATATAACCTAATTCTTCATAAATAATAAAATGATTTTTGTATTTAATTACAATAAACGATCTGACAGATTTGCATAGTTAGAGCTTAAAACATACATTTTAACTGGACGCTTAGAGTAGAGCACTGAAGCTTTCGGTACAGTAATGCGCGAGTTAAAGACAATGACCATAATAGGATGCAGTTATCCAGAAGACGTTCAAGCCACATAGTAACAAACAAGAGTAAAATGCGTTTGAAATAAAAAAAAAATTCACATTTAGTATGAATTTTATATTATTAAGACTGTAATATGAAATATAAATACTAACATGGCATATACTACATCTTTCCTGATTATTAGATTATTGAAAAACGTACTAATTTAACAATTATTGAATGTTTTGTGGGTGCCAATCAAAATTTTGATCGTTTTGTGCTTGGATTTTTATTAATATTATATTAGTCTTTGCCCACAAAACCTCAGGATTGTTTATATTTAGTCTAAATTTAGTATTTAATTTGAAAAAAAATGGCCCGTTAAGTTGTCGACCAGGGAAAAAGGCTTACACCTAATCTATTTTATTGGTTTTTGTTTAATTACTTAATAAATTAACATCATCTTGAGAAAATAAAACACCAGTCTTAGTCTTCATGTACTTTAAAGTTGTGGCGATGTAATGTTCTGACTTTGGCCCAAAATTATTAAATAAACGTTTTTTGGGCTTCCTGTAAAATGGGTTACGTCCTTTCTTCTTTCCACAATCGATATACAACTGATACATAGCTGGATTCTTTGTATATATTTCGGCACATTGATCATATCCTGTTTGCCATCCCGAAAATAGCCAGTCAATTTTTTGTAAGACCCTGAAGTAAGGACGCATTAGTAAATAAATTGTGAAAATTTATCTCCAAGTAATAAACAGTAATTGAAGGTACGAATGTGGAAGAAGTTTTACTGCCAATTTCACTGCAGAAGCGTACGTACGTACATAAACTTTTTTATTGCAAATGGCACAAGAAATTACTGTTCCGGCAAAGCGAAAATGACACGATCCTGTCTGTTAATGTCAAAGTTGCCTCATCTTATAAAGACATTGATCGACTAGCTATTTTATTATGTTGGTAACAGTTTTCACGCAACAGCATAACATAAACTAATATCACCCTGTTTACTATTAATTAATGATAATAGCTACTCCAGTGATGTGTACAGTTTTTTACCATGTTTATCACTGTTCCCAGTGGCGCAGCTACCGAGGAGCGGTTGGAGCAGTTTCTCCAGGCGGACGAATCTTCGGGGGCGCAAAATATTATTGGCCAGCGCCAAAATTCTTAGTTAGCGTGAGAGCTAAAACAACGAGAAATTATAGGGGACGCATTAATTAAAATTTTGGTCGTTCTGTGCTTGGATTTTTATTAATATTATTTTAGCCTTTCCCCATAAAATTTTGGGATTAGTTGTATTTTATTTATTATTTATAAAAAACAATATGTCGATATAATACAATACAACAATATATACGTATATTTATTGCAAAAAACACGTGAAAGTTATATTACGATAATAATTATAATTTAGAGTAGGTTTGGACAAATGTTTTATTTGTAATTAAGTAACCTCATATTTAAACTTCAAAATACGAAAACGCTTAAACCGCATGGACGTTTTGTAGATATTATTTACTTGCGGGTTAGAAAAAACAGTGATTATTTCTTCCAAGAGTCATATTGAAGTAATAATGTTTTTAAAGCATTTTATGCAATTACATGGAAATTTTAATTTGTGGCTTGGGCGTTTTCTGCTTAACTACATGCAAATTCTCTTCTATCAAGTCTTCTATTCTTCATTTGGTGATTACTCATGAGTCAATAAAGTTTGATTATATATCGTTGTATTACTGCCAAAAGACGTTAAAGTAAAAAAGTGAGTTTTGAGATAATCGAGTTTTAATGTTTGAGTCTCTCTGTTAAATACTTTTTACGACAAATTCTTAAGGTATAATGTATTATTTGATAGAAATTGTCGTAAAATGTATTTAACAAAGAGACTCAAACATTGAAACTCGACTATCTCAAAACTCACTTTTTACTTTAATGTCTTTTGCCAGTAATACGACGATGTCTTATGACTTATGTCTTTTTACCAGAATGCAGTATAAAATATATATATTGTTATTAAAAGTTGACTTAATGTGCACTTTTCTCTATAATGCTTAACTACATCCATTTGTCAGTTGATATTTAGCACTTGTGGAGAGTGAGCAGGAAGAAGCCTGGAACACAAAACGCACCTTGTATTACGATCGCTTACGTAATAATATGTACTTGTCAGTATAAAATCCTAGTAAAAAAATGACGATTAATATCAAATTTTACATATTTCAAATAGGCTGATCTTTAGAATTAATTGCTATCCAACACCATTAAAATAACCAATAGTCATTTTGGCTAATAATAATAATTTAAGCCCTTCATAAAAAGTTATTATACTAAGTATATATGTATATTATTAATAGAGATTTATATTTTATCCAAAAATTTAGATGCCAAAATTGAGAACGGTTTGATAAATTATGACATTTCCAATTTAATCTTTTGAAAAGCAAAACTCGAGCTGTACTCAAAGAAATAAAATGTATGCAACAATGCGATTATAATATACTATGGCAGCTGTTTTCATTAATAATTAATATAATGGCTATTTTCAAGCACTGGTTATAAATCCGTATTCTGGACATTTCCGCCGGGTCGTTGGATTTTTAATTACATTTCACACCCTGCGTGTCATTATTTTCGAAATATCATTCGTTACGACTCCTGTGGGGTGCGATTAAAGGGTTAAATTATTATTGCGAGTCACGGTCGTCAAGGGGTTACGAGTTTCAGCACGATCCTGAATTTTGTGGTACTTTTTATTAAATAGTTATTCATTTTTATTGCCTGTGGTCGCCAAATGTTATAAATTACAAGATGACTCAGCCAATAATATTGTTTATATGGTCCACCACTAATTACATGCCTTTTAATGTGAAGTTATAACCTGATTCTGTGTTATACAGTAAACCCCCCTATAACGTAGACTCAAATACCCTTTTTTCATGTGTATTTAGTTTCGCCGGACGCGTCTACCAAGGTCAAGCGTTTCAAAAATATTCGTTAATGGGGAAATTGACGGCATAGGAAAAAACCGCCGCAAACTGTATTTGAGGAAACGGTATTGGAGTCTACGTTATAGGGAGGTTTACTGTATTCTAATATTTGGTCCATGTTATAATTATTGCTCTTCCGTTTACATAAAAGCCATTATCTCTAAACTAAGATTTTTACATTGTCATACTCTTGCATTGATTGATGTAGTTATATCTCGACTTATAATCTTATTTAGAGACAGTTTAAAGCAGCGTTTCCCAAAATGCGGACTAGTAAAAATAGGAGAAATATTTTGCGGACCGTTGAGTGTAGCGTAGAGGTTAGCTTGCGCGCCTAGCAATCCGGGGAATGCGAGTTCGATTCTATCATCTGTCGGATTTTTAAAAAAAGTAAAAAATGCAGGACTGGATGTCCATATGATTAACAATTGTCTGACAAACAATTCTCGTGAAGAAAACTCTGCCAAGACGTCTTCACATTTATGAGATTCATATACTTCATTTTCGGAGTGGATATCTTCACATTGTGTAGATCTATATGCTCCACTTTGAGAGCGAACGAGAAGGTTTCTTCGCAACAAGACTAGATATTAACAGTAAATAATTAGTTAGAATAGAAATCACGCACATTTTAGTACACGCCAACAAAAGTTGGGACCAGGGAAAAGGGGACACTTCTGGCACTTCTGAAGAGCGCCTCACGTTCTTTGCGCCGTGAATACATGCATGGAGGGGAAAGCCAGTATGTAGGTTCGAAATGTATAAGTTTGGTGGTAAATTACGATACATATGGGGTTGAAACGAACTGAATTAACTTTAATTTTAATAAACACGTTGGATTAGATATTCATATCTGAAGGTTCATTGATTTCCTAAGAATTTAAACGTTCTACTTTATTCAATTGATTATTCTTTTATTTCCCGTATCAATAACATTATTGGTATTAAATTGGTGCATTGAAAATATCTTGAATCATCAGTCAATGAAGTCGTTCACATAAAAATTCTTGATTCAATGAACAATGAGTCAGTTCCATTAACTCTCTCCTTAATGTCAGTACCAAAAGCTACGTTCCTGGCTCCCGAGTGACAAGTAAAAATGTATATTTTAAATTGAAATTATGTAAAATAATCTAGATCAATCATGGTAATTAGCAATAAAAATCATTTTATTATCTGTCAAATAATATCGATTGTGGAAAGGAAAAGACGTAGCCCAGATAGAAAAAAATTCACAGGGGGCATAAAAAAGGTCTAATTAACGATTTTAGGCCAAACTCATAATATTGAATAGACACAACCTCAAAGTATATGAAGACTAAACCTGGCTTTATGGAAAAGGTAAAAGAAAAAAGACGTAACCCACATAGAACAAAAATTTTACACGATGCACAAAATAGCGTTTATTTAATGATTTGAGACAATGTCAAAACATTAACTAGGCAGAAACTTGAAGTTTACGAAGACTAAAACTGATGTTTTATACTATCAAAATGATATTAATTTATTTAATAAAATCGATTAAGTGGAAGCCCTTTTTCCTGGTCAATAAATTCACATGCCATCCTTCTTTCAAAATTAAAAGATAATCTTAAATACTAATTCGGCCTTTGTAGTTTACTCTTTTTGATAGAACGTGTATTAACTTGTATGGGTTATTATCAAAAAAGGGTATTTTGAAAAAACTGAAAGTTACGTCATTTTTATTTTCCACAGTCGATATAAAATAAGTGCATGAAATATAAAAATAAAAGAGATGACGTGCCTAGGCAGATACCCTTTACTGACTGATGATTGTGTCTAGCCGCTTTGAATATTTCCTCTATTCCCCTCTGAGATATAATAACATTATTCAAATTGGTAATAGCTCTTCCGTTACACACGTACAAACATTATTTGATACACACACGTATATATCGGTCCTAGATTTAATAATAAATGATTATTTCTGTTGATATTGATCAACATTTTTATTTCAAGGTGACATACATAATTATAGGAGTTTTTATGAGGAATAGGACGACATGAATACCTTGGTATATTTGGAGAAATAGAATTAATTAATAAGTACTGGCCACTCACTATCTACCATCGGGGAGTAAATGTTATAATAATATTATGTCATATTAATGTTTTTGTATGGATCTCTATATTTGCATTTCATTTGCATGTTATGCCAATACAAGAAAGCTCAAGCCCCCTTGAATTTTAATATTGGCTTAGCATATCACACGCTTCTTGACTTCTCCAGACGCCCTGAGCGTCTAGAAAATTTGATTTCGCCCCTTGTTGAAAAATGAAATACAACTCCAAGATACGATTTAAAGCTTAGTTTTTTGGATTGATAATGCTTTTACAGATGATCAAATATATGCTAGTGGTGCACATAAACCTACAGTCATGAGACTGTCACTCCAAGACGATAATTAGAATTAAGACAGGCCACACATTATACAGTCCACAGTATCAGCTTTTTACTGTACGTCTGATCGATAGGCTTATATTACAAATCATACTCGCCTCAATCCTAATCATCGCCTTGGACTGACAGTCCCCCGACTGGAGATGGACTGTGTATGGGCACCATAAGTTTCATGGATTTAATTATAAATATTCAATATAATTAATAACGTTATTATTAATCCCACGGATTAATGTTTTATTAAACACAATTTATTATAATTATTTCAACTAACTTTTGTGAAAAATAACATGTCGATACATTATGGAGTTCCATGTTTGGTGCGGACATGGCTAAAAATATTCCTCTCTTTCTATATCCGCTTCCTAAGTGGAGCATATGGAGCCATCTCCAAAATTCGCTGTCGCCCGTCAGTATTCTTACCTCCTACCAAGTCATACTTGACTCCTCCGAATACATTATGTAGATAATATTTAGCGGCCTTCCAGGACGCCGAATCAGTTAGGTTAAAGAATAGGCAGGCCAAGTTAAGATGCTCTTGAGGCATTCACAATATGCAGTTATGCCAGATCTAGCTTCTCACCTGATATGACCTAGAATGATGCAAGAAAACTGGCGGGTATCAGGGATTCTTGGGGACGGCACGGGGTGTCCATATGCTTCACTCAGAGCGCGTATATGGACGAAGAAGAAGAATTATTTAGCCGAAAAATTCAAGTTTGTTATGGTGGTGTAAATTATCACGTCTATGTAACGAATACATGTTGCATATTCGCCTAAGAGACAAAGATCTTCGCTGACACATTGTTTGGAATCAGCTTTTCAGTTGGTGACTGTATACGTAGAAGAAATCTCCCCGCGAAAGCCGCTGATTGATGAAAACCATTACTTCTCATGCCTAGCTTGAAAAAATTTAAGCTTTTTCGCACACCCTTGATACTCTTGCCATATATACGGAAAAGAATAAGAAAATCGATCGTGGAAACAAAAAGGACGCAACCCACACATAAACTATTATACAAGAGCCACAAAAAAACATATATTTAACGTAAATTCTAAATCATTTAAAACTGGTAAACGTCCATATGTGACATTCCATATTCACATATGGAAGTTTACCAATTTTAAAAAATTTAGAATCTAAAATCAATTTCCATCAAGCACCATCAGTCAAAAATATTAATTATATATTTAACGATTTCCGGCTTAAGTCAAGTATTAAATAGACACAACCTTAAGGTGCACTTAAACTTAAACTGGTGTTTTATTTACTAAATTCGTTTTTTTTTTGCCAATAATACAAGAGATTGCAAAAAACAAAATAATACTTTACAAGTCACTTAAACCAAAAAATCAAGATACGTATTCCTGCAATATTTACTGAAAAAAACAATTTAAAAAACTGAGGGTTACGTCTTTTTTTCTTTACATACTAGAAATGTTTTTGCCTGACTTCGCACAGGAAACACGGGGTGCCATGTTATGTTCGGCAAAGTAGAAAATATACATGTATTTGCCATACACTCTGTCTTATTTATAATGGCTCTGTATTTGTCAAACATTTTTTCTGTTTCCTAAAATATTCAGCCTGTCATGTTTCGAGATAAATTATTTGATAAATGGTGTACATATTTTGTAATAATAATCAAATTTTACCAACATCGTAATCATACATAAAAAAGCTTATAAAAAGAGCTTTGGCTTTATCCAACAAACTTATTACTGAAATATAAAATTACGAAAGATTACTTTCAAGCCCTCAAAAATACCAAAATCTTACGGTGAGCGAGAAGGTCTATTTTCAATAAGCCTAACTGTTATTTTCTTCCATATCCGCTCCATAAGTGGGGCATATGGACACCACGCGTCGCCTCCAAGAATCACAGTATTCTTGCGTCCTTCCATGTCATAACTGCATCCCGTAACTGAATACATATTTTAGATATTTTTTCCTCGAGAAATTGTTCATGAGAATCTCGAGAAATTCAATTTTTACACTTATTTAATAAACTGAAAATTAAGCGTAGCTAATTTGATGTGATAAAAGATCATTGTGAAACAGGATTAAGTACAAAAAAACAAACGTTGACACGTAATAAAAGAAATTTTCTTTGTCTTTATGTCTATAACTTTAATGCATTATTGTTTGCTGTAGTGATTTTCATGTGTATTATTAGTGAACCATTAAAAACACAAAAAAATCTCGTATAACTTCAGTATTTAATTTAAAATGAATGTGCGATATTCGTACTAAATTTTGAAACTTCTCGAGATTTCTCAAGAATATTAAATTAATGGAATTCCATGATTCTTGAGATTTCCAAAACTATTAAAAAAGATTTCTCAGTCTCGAGAATTAAAAAAAGACGAGAATTTACAACCACCAATAACATCCTGTAAGCATCTTTACTTTGGATTGCAAACCCGGGATTCGGGATTTAAAAAAATTAACTATAAGTACATTATTTTGTAAAAAAAAAATGCTCATAATTGGTATCTACTGAACGTGAATAAGTTAAGGATGAAATTTCGCAAGTTCAACTTACTTATAAAACAATATGTTTTTTAAACTTTTAGCGAATCAAAGTTGTGCTTTGTTTGATTTTTTAACAGTTTTTATGCTTATGTAATTATGTATTCTAATGTGTAATAACTTAAATCAAATATATTTCATTTATTCAAATGTTATATCTAATAATTCGATTATTTCTATAATAATAAAACATAATACGGTAGGTATATATATGATACATATTTTTCAATTATTATTAACATCTTTACACCAATGATATAATTAAAACCAATTAAGAGAAATTATAGAGGAAACAAATTAAATAAAAAGTTAATGAAAATAAATGGTAATTACTAAATTATTCAATAATTGTGTGAACCGTTTGTAATTCTAAAAAATAATACAAATACACTGCATTAGGTTCTGTTTTTAAGCAAATACTTCAGATTATATATAATCCCGGGATTAAAACATCTTCAATCCCGAAATCCAGGGATCGTAAAATTTGATCGGGATTGCAATCCCTAATCTTTACGTATCCCTTTAAAGTCTAGAATACTTTGAAACAAAATGATACCTTAACTTTGAAATAAGCACAGCAAATTGTTTAATATCCTTAAATGGTAAACGATCTGTATGTACGTAGAAAATTGCAAACTCAGTACGTGCGCAAGGCACGTTACTCGAAAGCAAAATCGATTCATAGTACGGCAGCGTAGCTCGTAGCACTCTATAGTCGTAGAGCCATAGACTCCAGTCACTGGATCTAGATGCGAGCTTACTACGACTTCTACATACTTATTATAAGTTCTTTACGTTTTCAGTCATCTGTATGCGGAACTCTTAGGCCACGCCTTCTTAAATATACTCTGCTCGCAATAAGAATGTGTTTTCTCTTATTTTTAACATCCTTTCTACGCAATAAATAGATACGTTTAAAATTATGCGTAAATAGTCCAAGTTTCCTCTCCATTTTTTCAATTATCTTGTTTTTCTAATTGTATTTCTTTTAAACAATTAATATTTTTCATATGTTTTTTTAATAAATAGCTTATTAAATTAATAGCATACTTAGTAAATAAAACATTAGTTTTAGTCTTCATGCACTTCAGGGTTGTGCATATGTAATCTTTTGACGTTGGCTCAAAACCATTCAATTAATTTGTGCCTCCTGTGAAATTTATTCAATGTGGATTGCGTCCTTTTTCTTTTCCACAGTCGATATGTACATACACAAGATAAGTAAGATTATCAAATCCTTCTCCACTAATTTGTATGTATCCCCGATAGCCTAGAGCAGTGTTTCTCAAAAATTTTGGACCCCGGCCCCTTTTTACACTTGCAATTTTCAAAGGGCTTCCCGAAGAATTGGTATGTGTATAAAAACACCCTGAATTGGGGGGCTTAATTTGAATATATCCGTCAACAAAAAAAATAGGCAACGAAAGTCAACCTCGAATAAAAATACACATGCTTTATTTCAGCGACATAAATGCCGATATTTTAAAGACACTTTCTTCTGGAATATACTACTAAATCTCATCTTCTCGTATGAGAGAGATAGCAAGCACACTATGTTGTACTCTTCATTGCAGACGTCAGTGAGTTTTGTATCGTTTTGTACTCTCGCCAGTGTACTCTTTATTTACTAACGTCATAATATGAATGGCTAATGAATATGTTTATTTTTGTCTCTTATCTTTTTCGAGTTGCTCGACAGCTATTTTTTTACCATAGACTTAAGTCATTATCTTGGAGTTATAGGAAAAACCGTGATTAATAAAAACGAAGGAAAAAAATACATCAACAGTTGTTTTAAGTTGTTCATGTTTACTTTCTCTAATTAGCATTTGGCGGTAGGTTTCTCTGACATTAGATATCGTAATCGAAAAATCTTCCTTGCAATTTACTGCAAGAAATAGATCTTTGATTAATCATTTGGATAGATTCTTCTTCTTCCATGTTCGCTCCCTAAGTGGAGCATATGGACACCACGTGCC
>JAGVSQ010014963.1:0-10379 GCA_022683975.1 Rhyacophila evoluta
GTTTATTTTCGCAAACGTTAAGCGCATTTTGCGAATTTGCCAAAAGTAGCCCGCATGTTAAGTGTTTTAAATGTTTGATGTCTTATGTTAAATTTTTAAAAGTATTTTACGTCAAATGTTTTTAAAATTTTATAAAAAATATGTTAAATGTTTTTAAATATTTTCTTGTAATTACTGTGCTATCTTGTGAATGATATTAACCAATATTTTCATTATATGAATCAAAATAATGTAAATAAATAAATACACCCGAAAAGATCCGAACGACAGTGCGGTGTCCATAGTATCCAATTAAGGAGAGAATTTTGGATGTGAAAAAGAATCTCATTTTTTAGATGGAGAGATCAATAAATATATTACATATTAAAATGAATGAAATAAAAATCATAGTGCGTAGTCGTCATGCACGTCAGAGGTGAAATTTCTTTGATAATATAAGGAGAGGATTGAGTTATTAATGAGGAAGATTGTAAAAATCACATAATGGTAATTGCGCTTATGCTATAGTAAATTTGACATGAGAGTGTTTTAAATATATGCATAATACACGTTAAAATATTTACAAAAAAATGCCATTTGCCTCGCTCGAAATTCTTTCACACGCAGAAGTCCACTCTTTGGTGGATTTTTTCGTGTCTGTGTGAATGCTATCTACCATTCACAACATACACTTCCGTGTTTGGTTTTAAATTTTGACACATTTAAAATCATATCGAGTTTAAACATGAAGTACAAGGATTATAATAATGTAAATTGTAAAACTGTTATTTCATTGTTTTCGTTTTATGAACCTCGCAAGAAGAATGATGAAGTAAAAAAAAACTTTGAATTCAGTTCAGACACACTCAGTTCAGTCTCTCTAACATAAGTTAGAATTACTAATTATCGATCGAATAAGTCTACTGACATTTTCATATCGTTTAATATTTTTATTACCAACATTTTTTTAAATAATGAATTTGTATGTGCCACTATTTTAATTTCGTTTTGTAAAATCAACTAATAGCTTTCAAAACCCACAGTGCATTTTATTGGTCAAATAAAGCATGTTAATATTAAGCAATTATAATAATTGTAGCATCCCATATTAATGAATGACTTACTTTTTATTTCATTTTATATCGGTAGATGGCCGGTTTTATATAATAGCTTATATCAAATACATATAGAATTACCTAAAATTAGTAGATGTTCCATTTTCAGGAAAAAAATAATGGTCATACACAAAACTTCGCACATGTATGGTTGCCCTTTAATTGGTGCATTAATAATATGTATATATATGTATCACCGTTTAGTTGTCCATATAAGTTGACTTTTAAAGTCACTGAATATCCTATTATCACATTCGAATTTGTTTAAATGGCATTGATAACTCAACGAACGGTTGTGTTAGTATTGCATTTCTGTAGTGAATATTTATGACAGTTTTGTATTTAGTTTCTGTTTCACTTTTAAGGCACACTGCATTTCCATCAAATGAAATTACACTAACGAGCTTTTAAAAAGTTTCACCTGGAAGAAAAAACTAGAATTAATTACTTTTTAAAGTACACTTATGCTCGTGATCTATTACTGCAATATATTAACACTATCCAACTAGATAGCATCACAACTCTACACGTTATATTGTATTTTTTTATATTTTTACATCCATCAAAGCAATGAGTTCATACGCCTCCGTAGAATGTCGAACAATATACCTTTTATAAAATTGTAATTATTATTATATTTCCTTCTCATAGTTCATTTAGAGAAATCATTGCAAATAAAGGTCACGATGAATTTTAACGACTTGTGCCTCGCCCACCTGTGCGAATGTGAAATTTCTCTTGTACAAAAATTTTTGCGGAAAGTTATCACGTAGATTATCATATAAGTCGTTTGAATATATTTTATGTCCTGATAGATCTGTCATTTTCATTTATCATCAACTCTATGAATTTCATAATATATCTATTTTATTTGACAATTTTTATGAATATATTATTAAATTAATTCGAGAAATCTTATCTTAAATTTTATCTCATTTTAAGTGGTATATTATTAATTTGGCACGTGGTAAAAGAACTCTGATCACCGAATGTACAATTTTTTTTTTAATATAAATAAATTACCTTAAAATACAATTATATTTCAGAATCAATCTTGAAGATATCAATATCCTGATCCACAAACCAGGTAACTCCATCTATATTCGACGAAAACCAATTTGGATGCCATTTTATTGGTTACCAGACAACTGAGCGCAATACAGCTGCGCACCGAACAATAAGACAAGTGCTCACATGACAAGTAAACGCATAGATAACTTCGCATATGACAAGTGTTTACAAGACATCTGCGCAGACTTGCGAGCAGTTGTCGTGGAACCAATTTTATTCAGTTTTCATTTTTTTATCTCACGCAGAACGCATAAATTTATACAAAATTGAAATACGCAAAATCATCCACACACGTTAGCCAACTCCATGCAGTAACATACACATTCGCGAAAGTATTATGTTACTCATGAACATTTCACACAATCGGATTTGGCTGGTTTGCGGATCCAGCAATCGATATTCTATAAATTTTGATGTTCGTATTCAAACATGAACGATATGCTTAATTACTACTTACAGAGTACACTTAATATTGGCATGGGTGACTATGTGAATGGGAGATATAATTTTTTGAATAATTGATAAACATGGGCAGGTCGCTGTTGTAAGAAGCCATACATTTGGAGCATACGTATGAACTCTAGTACACATTTGGTTATTGTATCATATATATAACAGGTGGTGAAATATACAAAAAGCTGGATGTAACTGACAAGAGAGAGAGACAATTTAGGATAAAAACATCTCTATTGAAGCTTTCAGGCTGGTCATGGTCAACACGTGGAACATGAGAAGTCAGTTAATGTTCCAACATATTATTAGGAAGTAATGCAAGGATTAGAGACTGCATTTCGATAGCTAGAAGCACATTTGACGCAATAAAAATCACGCAGTTAGTTAAGCATGCATAAAATTAATAAATAAATCATTATTTTGTACAGTTTACAAGCGACTTTGACGGTATTTTTTTAATACCAAGTCCGCTCTGAAAGTAGACTATATGTATCTTCACGTGACTTGACAGATTATTTTTCACGAGAATTGTTTGCCAGATAATTACTCAACCCAATAGACATTCAGTTCTTCATTTTCGGATTTCTTTATTATTCTACAGATGTGAGAAATGAACTCGGATTCCCCGGTTACTAAGCCCGCATACTAACCTCTACGGTACTAGATTACTAGATTAAGTTAGCACCAAATAAGTATATTATAGTACAGTACATATAGGTATTGAATCACATCAACTAAAATAAAACCTGTAAATCTCCAACTGGGGTAATTATCTCTTACATTAAGTAATCATTCGACCGTTGTAAAACTAGAGAATGTGTTTTTTTTCATACACATTTAATTTACTCACTTTTCTCAATTATTATACTTTAATAATGAGCAATCAGGTCTTAATATATCATTATTAAAACCACTACGAGCTCGAATGGATACGGGCATAAGAAATTTATCAAATTTCTAATTAACTAAAAAATCAAGTTTGCAAAAAAGCATGTGAAATAACTTTTAGATATACCAATAATTATCGATAAATATACCTCGTAAAATAGACATATTTAACTCTGTCTAGTCTCACATCGACGAATCATAAATTATGTAATACTTTATGAGTGATAAAATGTAGTTTACGTAATTCCATTCACACGTACAAATAAATACACTCTTAATACGCCGGAGTAATTTCAAATATTTTTGTTATACTATCTCCACTCTGAAATTGGAGTATATTCATCTCAACAGTGAATATGCCCACTACAGAAATAAAGTGAATACATTTTGACACTCTCAATACTTATAATCACAGTTTTTTTTCGTGAGAATTGATTCAGCCACTTGTTTAAGTCATTGGACGGACATCCATTTCTGCGTTTTTGTTTTAATTTTAATACAGCAGCTGTGGGAATTGAACCCGTACTCTCTGGCTACAAAGCGCGTGAGTTTACTTGTCGACAACCGGAGAGACTGCTTTCATTATGCATAAATATAAACCCTTGTCATATATCGATAAAATGAGTTATCTTCACCCTAGCACATGTGACAGTATTAATTATATACTTATTTTTACGGTATTTAAAACAGCTTCCACTAATTCAAATTAAGTGACAAATTTATCTTTGCACCATGCAAGACTTTTATGTACGTAAATCATTTGGTAAGTATGTATTTGTCAAAAAAAAACCAAAAATGTTACGTAAAAAATAAGTAAGTCATTTTTCATAAATTTTATATATCAATCAAAATTAATCCTTATTATTTGCTTTGTAAAAAAACACAATTTTCAAAAATTGCTGTCATTTATATAAATAATAATATATGAAGTTGGTATTGAAATGGTTAAATTAATAATTTCCATAAGGAATTTAATAAAACTATTACATAAACTATGAACTATTCCAATTATCTATTATATATACCTTGTGTTATACTTGAAATATTTTTTTAACATATCTGTAGTACTTAACATCAAAAAAAACAACATTAAAGAATGTAATTAATTAATATTTTATCTCGATTTTAATTAAATAAGTTGAAAAACGACTGGGCCATTTTTTAATTATGGACGATAATAAAATAACACAACAAAACCGATCGATTTAATTTTCGATATAAAAATAATTACTTACCTGAAGCTTTTCGATTTCATTATTACAAATACTTCAAGACCACTTTCTAAAAAAAGTTAAATCTTTATTGATATAGTCGGTCATAGAAGAAAAAACCGAGAACATTGATGCCTTACAAGTCTTCTCATTGATTTATATGCACCCATAAATTTTTAGTGTAGTGTAGACATTTTGAAACAAAAAACGCTTAAAGAGGAATGCGCTTTATCGAAGTTTTGTAACTTGAAAAGTTCATGACTTTAAAAGTTTTCATCTGTTCTTATAATACTTTTGAACTTTATTGTTAAGTTTTTCATTTCAGTTGATTATAATCGTACTAGCATTTTGTGATACAGAGATTCATGCCCGATCTTAAAGTGAAGTGTATGGATCTTTTCAATAAGAATTCATATCAATAATGATATATTTTGTGTTACAAAATATTGGCTTATATCGGGTAGAATCAAAGGAAGAATGAAATTATTTGATGAAAACAGTTTTGTGTGGTTTTAGGAGTCAATTAATATTGAGATTTTCACACTATTTATAAACCCGAATCACAATAAGAAATTTTAAAACAGCTTGATTGAAATAGCACATTTGATATCAATGTGTGGATAGTTCTATTTTTTATTCTATACAACTCATGTTAGATTCAAGAATATTATAATATGATTTATGTGAATGCTTATTGCGGATATCCATATGCTACACTTTTGGAGCGAACATGGTGAAAATAAAACAAATATATGTCTGCTTCTAAATTTGAGTATATGGATCTTTACACTGAAAGAAAGTAAAATTATATTAACTATAGCTAAAAATACAATATTATCAAAATGAAAAAATGTAAAATCAACATTCTTCGATGACTACATAATATTTATCGCTCATGTTATAATTTGCGTGGGTACCCATTTGATGAATTGCTAATTTATTAGCCGAAAAAGAAAGTCAACTCGACAGAAAATTGCAATTTCGATTGATGCGTCTCATTGACCACACAAAAAAAATTCATCTCGTAACAAGACTTTATGAGATTGCATATTAGAATATATTTAAAGAGCCGATATTTTCTTGACAGAAATTAATTTGAAATTGCTCACATACGTTGATGGTATTGTGGTATATTTAAAATTGTGAAGGATCGTAGACCTGACAGGCAAACACAAGCGTGTAATTTTAAAATTAAAAAGACTGCAACGTAAATATTTTTCAGATTTGTCTTTGGGCACATTTTCTGAACGGATATTTGGTCAAACAGGAAGATGGTATATCGGATCTAGATAGAGTTTGTAACTTCTAGTTTACCAAGTAAAATTTGGGTTACAAAGTAACTTAGATATCTTAGAAGTTCGCTGGAGAAAGCCAAATTGTGTTGATGATTTGGCCAATCTTTAGCAAAGATCTATAAATAATCGGCGATTTTAGATTTTTATTTTATTACCATGAAATACTTGCCAGTGACAAGTGATAGTTTACAATCGTTGATGAATCAAGCTGCTACGACGAGTTTGACGATTTATAAAAACTTAATTTTAACTCGCGAGTAGTTCCAATAAAATATATTCATAAATCATTATTAATTAATAAACAATTATAAAACGACAATTTGTTATTAAACGTTGGCACTCTTACATTATATATAATTTAATTAATATTGATTTATTTGATTATGGTCAGTATTTAGTAAGTATTATAAAAAGTCTACCCGATAGCCTTGAGCAGTGCTCTGTAACCTTTTATTTTTTACTGCACAAGGAGTATATGGACATTTTTTTACAGCATGTTTACTCACAAGATGGAGCATATGGATCTACAGAGTATGAAGATATCCACTGCGAAAGTGGAGTATATGGATCTCCACAATATGAAGACAATATCTTGACAGATTATTTTTTGCAAAAATTGTTCATCAGACAATTACTCAAACCAATGGGGATCAAGCCCTGTATTTTTAGAATTTTAAAATCCGACAAATGGGGAATCAAGCCCGCATTCCCCGGATTGCTCGGCGCGCACGCTTCCAACTGCGCTAACCGGGGAGACATATAGGAAGTAATTATCAAAAATATCAATGAAAAAATGTACATAAAATATATAAATCGGGTGATTAATGAAGACTCTTCACTCCAAAACTGACTTCAACTTCAACTCTATCTTTCATATCATAAACCCAAGGTTTCGACTCCAACTCTGCAGTGTAACAAAGCAATTTCGTTAACTGATATGGTTGAAAGAAAAAATCGTTATGATGTAAAAAATCGTGTTTAGCATGGGATGTAATCATCGATTTTGCGTGAACCGGTAATTATTATACTATTAAATTTCATACGCCTTACGCCTATTGTGATAAATATATTACCAGATTTAGGGCATTCGTGAGACTTATAAAGATCTTATCTAGAAAACAATAGCACTGATATTTTAAATATATTCATCCATCCAGACATTCAAGTTTAAAGATCTTTTGATAGAGATAAAACATATTATATACTTCACACATCTTCAATTTATTTTTTCACGACTCCAAATTAACCCTTGCCCAATCTGTCAAATTAAAGCATCAACGTCTGTCAAAACTTAATCAAAAATCGTTATTGTTTTTATTTTTATGTTGCTTTCGAAATCTGATATTTTCGACATGATAATTGTGAACATTGCGTGCACATATTTCTTCTTTATAAAAGCTCAATAATGAGCTTTACTATAAACATTTTTATAAAATTCATAATTTAAATTGGCAAGTCGATCGACAGTTGCACTTCACTTGTAACACTATTTATCAGTATTTCGCAAAGCTTTTAATATTTAATTCAGGCGATCATAGGCAGTAGTAACTTCTATTTTTTTTATGAATATTTTTATAACTGTACTCGTTATTGATGCAAGTTATGACTGATCTGCTGTCAAGTACGTTGTGAAGTTTTACAAGCAAGTGATAGAAGACAAGCATGTGTGGTATAGGCCGGTATACATCGATAAGAAGTGTAGTAATTAATACCTTATTTTCAGTATGATATTGTTAATATACTATAAAACGTACGTGAAGGCCAATTTTAAATTGATTATTAAAATCGGAATTTGTCAGCGATTTTTTTGTTTATTTGCTGGGCAAGGAAGTTGCAATGTATTTTTTTAGGAAAAAAACAATATAGCTACCAAATAAATTCTGAACAAAGAAGTTAGCACACATATTATTTGCTAAAATATAACTATTTAGATTAGATACTGATCACTGAGTATAAAACAATACTTCAAACAGCTCATTTTTTTCACTTTGTCCGCTCTGAAACTCTGTGTATAGATTTACACAGTGTGGAGTACAAAATTGAGTACATGGATCCACACTAGTGCGCCGTAACTTTTTTTCTTTCACGACACACTTTTTTCCAAAATTTCGTGGCACGCAACCAGAAAAAAAGAAAAAAATGCCGCAACTATGGTGGCTTTTTTGATGTTTTTCTGATATTTGAGAAATGCACCACGGCACACCTAGCATTGTCTCGTGGCAAACTACTATGTCGCGGAACAGCGGTTGCGGAGCACTGATATACAAAATGTGAAGACATGTCTTGAAAAATTATTTTTCACAAGAAGTGTTTCTTTGGATTTTTTTCAATCTAATAGATGTAGGTATCGAGCCCGTATTCCTGATATAAGGCGCGCATGCTATCCTCTACACCAGTGGTTTCCAAAGCGGAGCAAGCTTACCCCAGATGGTTTTCAAAATAATATATTGACGCTGCCCAAAAGAAATATACTCATGACCACTTGCATGAATCTGATATATACCTATAACATAGCGTGGACAACTTATAATTATTTTATTCTTAAGAGTACGCGATCAAAAAAATTTGGAGATCGCTGCTCTACACTACTGTAGAGACAAACTTTCTCTAGAATTGTTATTCCTAAATTAACTGTCAAAATATGTTTTTTTTACTATCAAATAAACTTTATTAATTTTTAAAACAAATAAATTAATGTTTTACTATGGTACTAATTTGATAACAGCATGTGATTTTGTTATTATCATAATCACAATGAAATCTTGTCGAATGTTTTCAAACTGGTAAGAATAAATTATAACGTGATTAAAATTTAAAAGCGTGCCTCAAATTCTGTTTCAATCGAATAAAGCGTCAATGATGTATTATATTCGGTAAATAAAAAACTGTAATAAATCAGTGTTTTGCCAAGTTTTATAATTTGCATAAATTCGTTTTAACATAACAAACAAACAGTTTGTTTAGACGCTGCATATAAATATTAAAATTTTGGTCGCGTATGGAAATTTCGGATAAGTATTGCTTTGTTACTCATATGCGGAGATGAGTGAGAAAGTTTACGACTGATATTGATTCACAAATTATCTCCACTGGCGACTCGTAATGGGCCACTTTCTCTGAAATATTATTATTTATTGTCTATTTATATTAACAGTCATTCTACTCTGATTAAAAAATATATCTCATAAATATTAATTGTTCCTACATTAAATCTTAATATATCGATTTTAGAAAACCAAAAGGACGTAACCCACACAAAACACATATTACAGGAACCACACAAAATGTTTACTTAATAATTGTGTGAAAGAATATTTGATCAAAAAATGGTGCGAAATCACGCACTTCACACGATGCCAGAATTTGCCAGAAGTAAATAAATTTGCCCTTGTGGCCTGATAGATTCAATAAGCTATTGAACTGACTTAAGTAATTCCTCCAGTTCTGTATATATTCCCACAGTATATATATTTTAGAGTACCTTCGTACCTAACAAAGTTTCATAACCATACTGTTGTAAGCCATCAATCTTTTAATATTTAGTATTAAAGCAATCTAATATAACTAATTCTTCAATAATAATAACACCCAACTATTAAAAATACTTGTCGGCAATGGAAATCAATTGAAAATTATATTATGATCATTTAATTTATAAATATGACTTAATCGAAAAATGTTTCTGTTTCCAATATATATTATAGTTGATGTATTATATATTAACTGGAGAAGAATAGTGTGAGCAGTGTTAACAGTATCGACAAAATAAATATATAAACAAAATTTAATTCTTATAAAACCACGTAGCGCCACTGTAGGCAATCTTTTCTTTTTCCTTGACAACAAACCGGCGGCTTCTTTCTTCAGTTGAAATCTTCCTCAGGTGTGCATCTTTGTATACGTGCGTATCGTTATGTTGTTAAATATAATTGTAATCGTGAGAGGTGAGCTAGTCATATACACATTAATGTCATTTCAGCTTAAACCCACCCTATATACTCAAGAAATTTTAAGTCATAAGCAATATCATGATATGATAATAAATCATTTTCATATTTAAAATTGTCATACGAATAAAATATTACATGGGAAAACTCGTGCCTTTCCTTGAATAATACCATCAGATAATGGGTGGAGAGTGAATAGATCTGAAAATTAAATTGTAATTTAAGTTAATCTATCAATCACTCTTTGCAATATCAGTTTTACCTTCCGGCATATTTATATTTAATGTCTACGAACAGGTACATATATATTTTTAATAGTTGTAAGTTTAAACTTATTTTAAGGATATATCTGCATCAAAGCATACAGTTTATATAATTAATATTTTCGACTGATGGTGCTTGATGGAAATTGATTTTAAA
>JAGVSQ010014964.1:0-10379 GCA_022683975.1 Rhyacophila evoluta
TGGGAGCGAACATGGTATAAAAAAAACAACAAAAAAATTATGCCACATTGTTGAACTATTTTTTTTATATTTAAATACAACTTAGTCATACACCATGGTCGATTGGGTAAGATATTGAATGTATCTCATTAATCGGCTATTGAGAGCTTAAGTTCCTAAATTACATTGAATCCAAAAAAAACTGTAGAACCTCGATATAATGGACTAACACAGTTGATGGGGTGTCCATTCCGTTTTATAAAAATCTGTTTCTGAATGCATTTTGTTATCAAGAAAATAAATAGCACAATATAAAGCTAGTGATGTTTCAAGAAAAAAATAAAGTTTTGTTTGCACTTTTTAAGTATGCTGTTCTTTTATAATCAACTCTTTAATTTGAGTCATGGTGTGATACCCAGGATCGCCTTCATCTATTTATGCAAATATTATCTTTGGCTGCTTCTCCAGCATTATTCTGTATTTTCCTAGAGAAATCAGGAACTTCTAACCTTTATAAACCTATGTCAGCATCTTATTCATCAAACTCTCTTTTCCCTTTCACTTTTTTACGAATGTTTTGTCAGTTATATCGAGCTTCTATTGTGCAAATAATGCTGACATGACCCAACGGGTTGAGCGAACGACCAACAACATTGTAAAAATGATCTGATAACAGACATATCCACATTGTGAAGATCCGTATACTATCATGGAGTAAAATGGTCATTTTTCAAAGTCAGTTTATGGAATTAATCGAATTAATAAAAAACACTGATTAATTAATGAGAGCTCCAAATCAACAAGGATAAGCCATATCAAATTTGATAATGTTGATGTACTTTTAACAGTTTTCGTTACCTTCACTTTAAAAGTCCTATCAATGAATTGCAATAGCGTATTCGGAAAATTAGGCAAATGAAAATTTCAGATATTTCATTCAACGAAGTGCCTCTGTCATATTACGGCAAACGAGAACATAATGTCAATTTTATAGAACAGAGAAATGGACAGTAAATAAGCAGATGACACTTACGTATGAAGTAATCTTGTAAATTGTGAATGCATTTCTATGTTTTGACGTCGCATCGACTGTAAAATGTCGCACCCACTTGTCGTTTAGATCGCTCATTGTAGCTTTGAATTCGTTGGTAAATAGATTACATGAGTCTCACGGGACACAATTCACATGGTCAACTCAACCAGGGCACATCCAACACAGATTGAACTAAAGCCGGCCCGACCAAAATCGTTTTTACATTTTACCCGAATCGCCGACGCCAAAGACATTGTTTTGATTTGTCAGTTTGATTGAAGTGTTTTATTGTTTATGGTCAGTAGTTGTTTATTTTTCTTTTTACATGGCAAGAAAATTTTAATCCATATTAGTGGAATTATTTATAACAAAATAGTTTTATCTTTATAAAAAAGAATATTGTTTATAATAATACTAACATATGACTAGAATAAACAAAGAAATTTTATGCTTTTAGATTTTATGCGAGTAGAGTCTTAAATTTATTGATATAATCATAAAATTACACTGTTAAAAATCATAAACATTTAAATAATACCGTTTCTTTAAATAAAATTAAAGAGACTTTCAAAATTATAATTAAAAAACTGTACTCGTTTCTTGAAACAAGTCTCACGGTGCTCCCCGCAATAATTCCTGATAGATTTATTGCTATAAACTAATCGGAGCGGGCCGCCGAGATATCACAATGACCTTGATGACATTATCACGAACGTCAAACACAACACTTACTAAAATTGATGAAATCTGATCGATTCCTATAACGTCGAAAAGAATTGGCGAGTAAGCTCGTTCGTGGCTTGATGGGGCATGCAAAGCTTGGCAAGATAACTCGTCGGTGGTACGTATAGCGTTAAGGTGAAATTATTTGGTTTAGGACTTTTTTTTAGGTCAAGATTTTTTATTCTCTCGTAATCTATGTTTATGTATGTATAAAATTACGGCGTTCATTAGCCGATAAACTTTGAAGTTAAATAGATATTAGCGAAATAAAATTGGTTATATTGCTGTTTGAAGTTACTTTTGAATTAGCACAAACACTACAGCCATCTGGCGCGCACTTATCGGGTGGTTAGATAATTGCTTGCACTTATTAATAATACCTTTTCTTTGAATTAGAAAACATTTGCACTGTGAAACAAATACTTTATTGATAGATAGCATTGTGGAATAAAAGAAATATAATTTAACATCTTAAGTTTGCTTAAATATCTAATGCTGGGAAATATATTAAAATTTTACAATAATTTAGTATGAAATGAGCTATGTAAAAAATAATTTCAAAATGTTTTGATAGAAGAATTGAAATTAAATTAAATTTTATTGAATGAATATTCTTGGAATAAGCAAATAAATTCCTTTTGCATTCAACGATATGGCACTGAATGGTCAGGGTGTTGAGCTGTTTGCCGATGACCAGTTCTTATGAAAAAAATCTTAAGTTAAGTTATTAAATTTTGAGAAATTAAAAAATCTTTCAATTTGGGATGATTTAGTATAAAGGCTCTATTTGAATTAATTATATCATCTAAGCTGTTTGGAAAATATAATTAAAACACCATTTTGATTGTTCACTTTTTATTGTGAGTTTTCAGTTTATTTTAAATATTTAAAGAATACACAAATAACACGAGAACATGAAAAATTTCTTCTTATATAAAACAAATTATATTACAGAAAGTTTAACAATAATTCAAGTACGGAATAATGATTTATAAATTCAATACTTAAACGTGTTTTATGAAATTTCATGTAATCGATGACTGATGCAATTCAATTTTATTTGCATAGTTCCACAAAAAATATACAATTCTAATGCACCCAGTAGTTTTGTAATATTAAATAGTAATATTAGTAAAACACAACTTCCATTTTCAAAATAAGAAAAAATCAACATTTGATGGTGAAGGGGGGGGGGGGGGTTCATTCATAAGTTATATTGTCCATAGACTATAGATTGAATATGAAAATGATAAAATTTTACATAATTTCATCTTTTATCAAGTATAAAAAAACTTTGTCAAGGTTTATCGAATATCCATAGTGTGTGAATTTGAATAACAAAACGTGTTTTCAATTAATTGGATAGATACCATAGGGTATACTATAATTCTATTATTACATAATACAGCAATCATAATTTGGTTTTTAAACAAGAGTTCAGATACATTCAAGTATTTACCTATATGTGCTTAAATGAAATATGTTTTTCATTTTCTGAACATTTTACAGTTGGTCTATTCAACCAACCAATTCTATAAAGATGTTATATTTTTAAGTTTTAAGTTAAGTTTGTATTATTCACAAAAATATTTCCTGTGGAAGCCTTTTTGTGGAAAAATATGAAACGTTACTTTGAAAATAGTGTGGAATAAGTGGGAAATACCAAAATTATTTCTGCTGTTGACATCGGGATAATATATGAAAGGGTTGAATCATAAAATGTCTTCTTTTCAGTTGTTACTTTTCAAAATTCCAATCAAAATACAATTATGTTATTAAAATATCTAGATATAATTTATTTAATTTAGTTAAACTGTTCATTCTCTAATACTCATATTTAGGATTTTGATTAATTGGTGGAATATCATGTTACCCCATTTCTAGTTTATAGTAGAGAAATTTGAATAATATATGAATAGGGTTTTTAAGAAAATGTAATTGTTTCCATTAGGGGTGGATGAAAGGTTTTTCAAAGACAATTTATGCAAAATGTATGGAAGGAGTTGCAATTATTTCAGAATATTTAAAGCATGCAACTATATATTTGTTATTGTTGACTTTTTATTTTCAAAATTGTAACAGTACCATTATTGAAGAATATCTACCTAATATTATTGACAAATTGAATTGATGTCTCGCAAAGTTGACACATCTAATTTAACACTTTCTAAATTAAAAATGACGATACCAACATTAATAATCATAAAAATAAATGAATACATTATTATAACTATTTTCACGGTTCGAGTATTCCTTTATCATAGTTAAGTGGAACTATACAAATAAAAATTGTTTATTTTAGGGCTACATATATTTTAACACTTCTATTCACAGTTTTAAAAATTACAAATTCCTCTTGTTGAGAGTTAAATCACATTGCAAATATTACATTTTGTTTGACTACTCTTGCACTAATCTCAAACTCTCAACGGGTTATTTTATTATTATTTTCATTATTCCACTTTTTATTGCCACACTAATAAACTCACAATAATTAATTTATTTACATTTTATACAAAAGTATTTACAAAAAAATGTTCACTTCTCATCAACACAGCGATCTGCAATTTCATTAAAAATGTCTTCATTGTTCCTTTACAGATATTATTTTCTACATTGATTTAAGTTTACTATACATTACAATATTTATTAATCGTATCTCGAGGATACTTTGCGTTGGATTATACCTATACATCGATAAATAATCTCAATAAATAGGTCTTTTTTATACCTATTAAAATAAATAATCTCATACATTTTTAAGCAATATATTGTATGTTACTTTCTTCTTTATAGGTATACTCTTGATTTTGAAGTTGTTATTATAATAATACTATTGGTATCCATTTTTTGTAACAAAACATTCTACCATTTTGCGTCAGTATATTTTATTTAGTATCTATTGACATTTATGCTATTTCGTAAGAGAGATAGTGATGATGTTGATGTCACAAAGCCATGATGTCTTTGTAGTCATTTATTAAATTAAATTGTTACATGAGACCGTTTTGTTGTATTTAAAAATACAACAAGAAGTTGTATTAATTATGTTAGTTGAAATTTATTATCAACGAGTCTTCAATTTAGAGGTAAATGATGTAACTTTCAGTACTATTAGTTATATGGAAAAAAAATATACATAAGAAATATCATTGAGTTGAAGTCAGTTGAAATGCAAATAGCTGTTGGGTATTATCCCAACAAATAAAAATCAGGATAGATTAGGCCTGAATCTTCAGTCCGGAGATGAATCAGTATTATAAGAAGATCTTGAATTAAACGGCAATATTTGAGTTTTTATTATGTTATTTGTTTTTGTGTTGAAATCAGTTGAGATTACAGGTAGCCATCTTGTTGTACTGCCAGGGAACTACAAGAGGTTAGGGACTGGCGGGCATTGAGTCGTCACTCTCCAGGTAGGTGACATAGCTGTCGGCACTGTCGGGATGGACGAGAGAGTCTTGCATCATCGGCGTATGGTGCGGTGGCTGAGGCTGATGCATTCCAAGATCATAGCCGTGCATCTGAAAATAAGAATTAACTTGATTAATAAATGAAACACTTGTTTTAACTATCTAAAAAATTCTCATTTATTGACCAATGTGGCAATATTAAAAAAAAAATAACAGGTTTGATGAATTACAAATGTATTGTTTGTACTCTGGACAATGTAGGGGACTATTTTAAGTATTAGAAATGGTGAAGCACTAGTAAATCACGCCTTTATTTAATAATTTGCACAAAACATGCAAATTGGATAGATATGGAGAAGTTTGTTTGAGGTTTTCTGTTTCTCTGTATAACTATAAAATGTTACCTGATTAACAAGGTGTTGAAAGGCAGGTCCATGAGGTCCTCCACTTTGTTCCAAGTCGGTGTGAAGGGCAAAGTCACTGAGGGCCTTCCATGGAGGCTGGTATGCCGTAACTTCAAGCGGCGCCAGTCCCAAAGGTGAATCGTGCCTCACTGGTGAACCTGCCACCAGCGCTACACCTTGCATACCACCGTAGCCTAACTTTCTTCCTTCTTGTGCTAGATACTGTCAACAATAAAAAAAATCTCGTTAGTAAAACATGAAAATTTAATATAATAATTATGTAAATATGAATAATATTAAAAATTAGTCTACTGAAAAAAGATAAGGATGTTTTTTTGTTTCAAAATGGTTATTCTGTTGCAGTGTTAAGCATTGTAGAATTGTCTTTTCAAATTTTTGATCAGGTTTAGTTATTTGTCATTTGCTACGTTTTTAGAGTTTTGAGTTCATGTCTTCTAAAATAAATACATGTTTTCATCATGAACACTTTCATACAGATATTAATCTGAAACTTGTTTCAGAATTATTTCTCTGTGTTTGCTTTATTTACTGAATTATTTATTGTGGGCAATAGATTTAAAAAATTGAGAATAATCACGATGCATGATGTATTTTCGCAAATTAAATAGCTTATACAATAGTATATACTGTATTTTTATTCTCCTAAAATATAGCAATTACATGGCTATAAAATAATAACTCAGTTATCTGTATTTATTTGAATGACATTTGTTTTTCATCTCTTGAATATTTGATGGTTGGTCTTCGACTCGACAAACCAATCCTAAAGCAAAGATGTTAAAACTTTTACTGAGAGAATATTTTGTTATAAAGATCAATTGTGAACCAATCGCACCACACATTGGCTATAAAATTATTCTTATTATTATGTTATGGATTATTAAAAATAAAAAGTAAAAAAAATCGTTGTCGTAGCACTTACAAAATGACTCACCTTTTCTTGCTGCATCTGTAACTTCATCTGAATTGTTTTTTTCTTGTCTTTACACCGCTTGTTCTGGAACCAAACTCGGATGACTCTTGGTGAGAGACTGGTCATCTCCACTAATTGCTCCTTCATGAGAGCGTCTGGTCGAGGGTTTGCAGCATAGCAAGTTCTGAAAAGACAAGAATAAATTTATTTTAGAATAATTAAGTTTATGATATTATAATAATCGAGAATCTAATTAACTAGCTTAGGAAATGTCACTTGATTTAAATAATTGGCATATAGAATTATAATTTAAGTTATTAATATATTAATTTATCTAATGGGGAATTTGTCAGATAAATGCTATTTTAGCTGAAATTTTGAGTGGACATGGTAAATAATAATAAATAAAAAAATGGGAAAATTAGATTTAAATAAAAGAAATATTTAGAAAATAATAAGAATGAAGTCAATTAAAAAAATATCTAGTTTTTATTAATATGAATTGAATTGCAACTAGAAACCATTTGAAATATGAATATTTCTATATTTGTTTCATCTTTCATCATTATTTGCTTACATATATATCATTTATGAATATCTAGGTTGAAGATGCTGAAAGTTAAATCCAGGGTCACAAATAAAAAACTATATAAAAAACATTACGGATGTATTCATTTTACATATTATAATATTCAAATTTTAGGCACAGATGTGCTTTATTTTATATTAGTATTATAATCATGGCCAATAAAGTGCAAATATGAAAAGACTTGTTGCTACGCTGTAAAAGATGAAATTATTATAATATTTCTTTGGCTGTCTATAGTAAGGGGGAGGGGGCTATGAAATAAATAAAATAATTGATAATTCAAGTGTTGTGATGTTTGTGGTGTTGGCCAACCTGAGCGTGCGGTGTTGTTTCTCGCTGAAAACAGTGCGGCCGCGGGTCGGCTTGTCGCAGGCGCCCCCTTTCGCCCCCTTCGCGCCCTTCGCCCCTCCCCTCTCGCGAGAATCGCACCTTCTAGGACAAGCTTCGGAATCACTATTGCCCCCCCGCATTTTTTATTCATTTCAAAAGGCCCGTTTTCGTCATGTTTATGTTCGCCAAGAAAAAAACTACACGGATCAAAACATTTACTAAACGTCAATAAATAATTATCAGTCAATCATTATATTTACTGTATACTTGATCAACATTTATCATACAAGGAAAGCATAATTTTTGAAAAAAAAATATCATCTATGAAATACGCATGTTTACAATAAATATTTAGGCGGCGGCAAATTATGCATAGATAATAGAATAAAAAAAAAACTTTATTTCGAATCTGTCAAAACAATTCTTTTCTAAAACTAACGTTTTTTTATGACAACACTTTGTCAGTGATTGTAATGAAAGATATTATAAATATAATTTTGATTAATTTCTATATTATAACAGCCGAAAACTGTTATAGCGGAAAATTGATCAAGTTGTGTTAGAAAAATGTCTTTTATTCCGAATGATGTGAAAAATACATTTTTAAGGATTTTTTACGAATTAAACATTATTTTAATCTTTTATAGGTTATTATCACTACGCGGAATTAGGAATATTTTGTATATTGCAACTGACATTTTAAAAAATGGCGGATGACGCGTTATGTGGGCTTATTTTTTCACCGAAAGGTTGACAACAAAACAAACATCTCAACCAAGAACACAACACACAGATAATGAGAAACAAATGAGAAAAATTTTGGCCAAAGAAATACTAAATTTTGATACAGCTTTTGGATATTAAATATTAAAATATCTTACATCAACTTGGGTACATTGCTGCAAGTGACATTTAATTTATTTTCTATTAATACTGTTGTGATTTGATTTGTACAGTATAATATTAAATATTTATTCAAGATCCAATTACATACAACTTAAAAAAATGCATTTATCTATATACCTATGTTACTTCTATACGTTTTCTACTGCCATTAATGGTATACGAATTTTGACTTTAAAAATAAACTGTAGTCTATTTTATCTGTCCTTTTTAAACTATCTACTTAATATTTATTTTACGTACCTACCTATAATATGTTATCAAAAACGAAAATAAAAAATGTTTTTATTGGTTAGTTTATTGGCTGGCTATTAAAATTATGTTGTCAGCATTAGCGATATGTATGAATATAATTATTTGTTTTTAGTACACATATTATATGTACTTACGACTAATTTTACTCAGCTATAATATAGCTCTTATATATAATATAGCTCATAATAATACTCATATTATTATTTGAATCCGTGATCTTTGCTGGCAAGACGTGCACGTTTACCAACTTAACCACTTAAGCTTTTTTTTTAATAATTAAGTTGCATTTTTTATTTACGAGTGTTAAGCTTAAATTGTTATGTATGGTTAATTATTAATTAATTGTACTTACATAAAATTGCAAGAGAAAGCAGCAACTTCTACCAGTATTTAGCTGATATATAATATGAATTATAATATAATATGAATATATAATGAAATTGATATTAAATCATATAATGATGTGACTATATTTTCATAATTATGCTATTATATAGACTGTAGAAAGAAAAAAGGACGTAACCCTCAGTTTTTTCAAAATAGTTTTTTTTTATAATCACAATATTTACAACTTAATACACGTCCTATCAAAATGATGTAAGCTGCAAATGCTGAATTAGGTTCCATGGGAACTGCACACATGACAAGTGCTCATATGACATCTGCGCACACATTGAAGTGCTCACACTAATACAGAAATTAAAATTAAGAAATTTTATACTTAATTTACGTAATTATAGTGTAGGTAGATTTTTATTTCAATGAGACCTACCTATATTATAATTACGTAAATTAAGTATTAATTTCTGTGTTAATGTGAGCACTTCATTGTGTGCGCAGATGTCATGTGAGCACTTGTCATGTGTGTAAATGTCTGGTTACCATTTTCTTTTTGTCAAATTAATATTAGATTGGGTTAATAAAACACCAGTTTTAGTCGTCACTTACTTCAAAGTTGTCCATATTTTAATAATGCGAATTAAGCCTAAAATAATGTAAAAGACTATTTTGTATCTCCTACAATATTTTTCTGTGTGGGTTACGTTCTTTTTCTTTTTATAATCGATATTATATTTATTAATATACTACTATTGCGGAAGGCCATGCGAAAATAGTCGCAAAACCACCACTTTATGGCCGCTATTAAGTGCATTAAATATTGTATAGTTATTGATTATTTCTTATGTGTACGGCACACGAGACATAGAAAAAAATATTAGTATCAAATAATATCAAAAAAATAAATTGAAATAAAGAACAAATGTTTTCTTAATGTTTTGTATGCATTAAAAAATGAGTATCGACTCACCTCAGGGTGTGAAGTTGTTTCTCGTTCAATACAGTTCTGACTCTTGTAGGTTTTCCATCCCCTCCTGATCCTCCACTGGCAGATCCTGCGCCCTTCCCTCGCGCGCCGCCCTTGTGTGATCCTGACTCGCTACCCGAATCTGTAATAGAAATTATATTTTCTTTATTTAATTGTACATTTACAAACTACTAAATCCATTCGCAAAATAATTGCAACAGTCATGGTCAAAATCATATAATTGAGTCGTCTAGTTCGGTAACCAGACAACTGCACACATGACAAGTGCTCACATGACATCTGCCCACACATTAAAGTGCTCACACTAACACATAAATTAATATTAATACGTTTTATACTTAATTTACGTAATTATAGTATAGGTAGATTTTTAAATCAATGATACCTACCTATACTATAATTACGTAAATTAATTATAAAATGTCTTAACACAGTGTTGTCGGGACACGGATTTTTCCGTTTTTGCGGAACTGCTGCTGGATTGCGGGA
>JAGVSQ010014965.1:0-10379 GCA_022683975.1 Rhyacophila evoluta
AGATATAAATAACCGAAAAACATAAACAACTTGCAATATTTTGACGTAACGCAAATACCCGCCATTATAGAATTCTGTAAAAGCGATCGATATTTCATCGGTATTTTAATAATTTACTTTTTACATATAAACACACAATACTCTTTTATAGTGCATTGCAACGCATGTCGGGTCCAGCTAGTAATATAATAAGTTATTGTTAAGTACTTTTCCTGTTCGAAAATTTGACAGACCACCGTTTATTATAAGCTTCAAAGCTAAATTGAGATTCTTATTTAGCATTTGTGGCTTATTAATTTTTTGTAAAACGCGTATTAAGTTGTATATTGTAGTTGATTATTGATAAAAAACCATTGCGAAAATCTGAGAATTACGTCCTTTTTCTTTCCATTGTCTATAATATAGACTCTATATCTTTATCTACGTTTTAATTTTACATGAATCAATTTAAAAAAATCTTTTTATCAATATATGGAATTGGTAGCAAATTTGAATAGAATAGTCAGCTAATATTGTTTCAATTAATCTGTTAATGTGACAGATGAGTAACACTGCCGACGGTGGATTTCTAAATTGACCAGCTCATCGGTAGGAATATAAGGTATCGTGATGGTTTCTTCAAAATTTTTTTAATTACATTTTTTCTCACTCTATTTCTTTTAACTTAAGTACACTTAAATGCGTGGCAACTTGGGTCTAGGGTAATTTATATTTACTCCCGGAACAATTCCGTCAAACAAAGTAGATCGTTTTTCGATATGATAGCTTTGGAATACGCCTGATTAAGACCAGGTGTAAAAACGGGGTGGGTGGATGGTGAGCACATTAGTTAGGTATATTAGGAAGCGTAGAAGTTAGTATGTACGGTTATCAATCCAGGGGATTCGGGTATACCGGATTTTAAATACTCCGAAAATGCAGGGTTGGATTCCCATTAGGTTGAATAATAATTGTCTGTCAAGTAATTATCGTGTGAGAAAATTTTAGAGCAAACATGGTTTAAAAAACATTATGAAAATAATGAGAGAGCTTTAAAATTAATAAAAATATCAATTACATAAAAATAATGCAAAAATGGCTTAACTGACAATCACTATACATACTTCAATAATCATTTTTAAGTCTCTCAAAAATATTTGTTAGCGTTATGAACTTAATAGTCTATATATTTTATATCTATATTGAGATTATAATGAGTATTTTTTAATGTAAGTGAATAAAAATTGGAGATTATGAGCATCCATTAAAAGCTCAATGTAAACTTTATTATTGGAATTTTGCAATTGACCTTTACACCAGGCGTTAAAAGCAAGTGAAACTTTTGTCAACAAGTAACAAAGCTTTAGTACTAACTAGCAGTGAATAGTTAAATATCACAACCTTTTAGATAGTCAGCTCAGCTTGCTCTTTCATGCTCTAGATATTTTATGGTCCAATGCAATATGAGGTCATATAAATTACTACCTAATAAACGAGAGGATTTTTTGACTATAAAACCTAAAAACGATTAAGTTTTTTAATAAAAAATATATATACTAAAGTGATACTATATTGTATTACCATATTTCTTCACTTATAAAACATGTTTATAACTAAATATGTTTCAACTTTTCCGGTGCGTCTAACAGTATTTCGTAGTCTTGTTGCGAAAATCCAATAAATTTATTTTTCTGTAAGTTAACATATTAATACCATAACCATTCCCTGCCTGGAACCGACGCCTGAAAAAATCAGTTAAAATCTGCTTCATACTACTGGATTCATACCACTATGCTTGATAATTAGCCTGTAAAATCTAATAAAAGTCGATATATCTTAGTTCCTAATAGTTTGAAGTTAGCAGATTTTTGCAATAAAGCGATAAAATAACAAAAATGTGATCGCTGGAAGTTTTGGGGTATAGTCAGTTGACTCAAGTATATTCTGTTTCGTTACACATACGCGGAATCGCAAACGAGTAAGGAAAGGATAGATATGCAAGTAGATATCACTGCCGGTACGGTGCTTTGCGGGTGCTAACGAAATCTGGCAGACGATTTATTACGAGTTGCTCTTTAGTTGAGAGACAATCATTGTCGACATTGAAATAGTATTTTTCTATTCTTATGTTTATGCTAATTTAGGTATTTAAAAATAAATGTGCACAATAATCAAAGAAATAATTATGGTTAATACGTATAGAAATATATATAGTTATGTGAATACTTCAATACAGAAGTCTGCTTATGGTATGGAGAAACAGTTTATTTCGTTAATTTAATTTAGATTTTCAACCAAAGTTCAAGGTTACCAACATTTTTTTTTTTTTTTGATAAAACTGGTAAGGTTATATACTAATGGTATTTTTGTAGATATTCTTATTAATTAATTAATTTAACATTATTTTACGCATCAAAGTTTTTCATCAAACAATTGAATATTTAGACACTATATATATTTATTATATAATATAGTAATCTACTTTATTATACGTCAAACGAAAAGAATACTAGATAATTTCTTACATCTCAAAATATATTACATTTAAACCATAGTAAATCTAAATACTTTCGATATTTTTTTAAATTATAGCTTGTCGCGAAGGAACTTTAAAAAAACATTCTCACGTTTACTTTTGAAAATATAATATAAATAATTGAACATATATACAAGAAAAGTAGTCTATTGATGGGATAACATGAAAAATGTCGCAAAATCAACTGATATTCAAAAAAAGTTGTCACAAAATCGGAATATAAATTATTTTTTTGATGTCATTAGTAAAAGTCGAGGTTAAATTATTCACTTGAAAATACTTATTTAAGAACATCCAACGATATACTGTTATGTTTAATAGTATTTATTAATTTAATAAAATTTCTGCATGAGTACAAATTATTTGGAGTAAAAAACCAAATTAATTCTTTTCAAGTAAACATGTTTTTTCGTAATTTATTCTATCGCACCCTAAATAAAATCATAAAAACCTTAATTATCATATCTGAATAATTGTTTTACTGAAAAAAATCACACGGCACATAAAAAAAACACTCAGTTAAATTATACGGAAAACATAACGTGATATCATTTGAAAATATTCCCAGAATAAGTCAAGTGAAATAAATCTTCAACATAAAATTAAAGTATTATTTATACAATAACCCATGCTTTAGTACAGCGTCACGAATGTAAGGTTTTTACAATTATTTATGAACGGCACGCTAACATTTGTTCCCTGTTATCCTTTAATGGTGCGCCATTTTCAGAAATATATTTTACATTTCTCTTATGACCCACATATGAGAAACTTCATATATATTTTATAATACTCATAAATGAATGGAAATTATAATATACCAAATGAAATCGCAGTACTATTTTGCTAAGTAATACAGTTAAAAACTAAGTGTCCTTATTTACGGTTATAAACCATCGTAAGTAAAACTTTTAAGACAAAGTTGAATTAAGATTTGAAAACAGATTTTTGCATTGGATTTTGGGGATAAGGTGATTTGTTTTTACAATGAGAATACCAAAAAACGGACTTTTAAGACACTTAATATAATATAATAGTAAAATAATAGCGGTAAATCTGGCTTGGATGTGTGTTGCAGATGCCTAATAAGAGTTTCGACTTGAAGTGTGAATTTCAAAATTAAACTTATTCCATTATGCCAAAATTATAAACAGAATATTTTGAACAAATATTTTTTTGTATCGAGGAAACGCAAAGCATGTTTTTTAATGCGTATTTTTGAATTTGTTTTTTTTTTTACTGGTTTACATACTATATTGTTCTTCTATATAAAAAAAGTACTAGATCAAAATCTTATCCTCTGAAAGTGGAATAATTTCATTATAAAAATAAGCGCCTCTCCTGCCCTTAAGCTAAATACACTGCAACATCCTGAAATATTACTAAATAATATCTACAAAAAAGACTCCTAGCTAGCGATTAGAACTCTTAGAAGCACCATTTGGTGTATATATCCTCCTTAAGAACTGGTGTGTGAGAAGATTTAGATTTGTTTGGCAAATTGTATTTTCTTCAAAGACTTATGCTGTATATATATTAGGTAAGGATTTATTAAGCTTTAACTAAAATCATAGTTTAGTGTTAATATGTTAATTCATATTAATCTCGTATAAACTGATAATAATTGTTTAAGTCGGAAAATTCTTACTATATAGCATCAAAGATACAATATACTCATGTTTTACTATATGGTACGTCAGCTTAAAATTCTAAAGCTCACAAGTAAATGTATAGATATGTTTAAGTTACTCTTGTAAACTTACAATTGATTGTATAAATTGTATGTATGTATATAAATTATTCATATCGGTATTTGACAGTTGAAAATTGAATAATTTATATTTATATCAACTCAATAAAAAAAATATTTTAAGCATGTAGTACTGGTTCAAATTCAACAGTACAGTTGTATTAAAACCCTCTTAAGCTCTAATAACATATTCAATCTTCAAAGCTTTATCAGCTTAGTCTCACTCAAACTATAAATGAACTTCATAATAATGGCTCAAATAGTTTTGTAAGAATATTATAATTATAACGACAGTATATTTAATTTATTTATAAAACGTCAGAATAGTAAATCATTATACATATCTTGCAAATAATGCCCAGCATTTATGAAAGGATGCAATCTTTAAATTGACTTGAGTACAGAGAATAATTTAAATTATTAATAAATATTTTAATAAAATGGAATGTAGTTTAACTTTCAATTTTTAATACTCGTGCAAAACGCACTTCATTAATATTCAAGTTTCTTCACATTTTTCAGCTGGGGTCAATGAAATGTAACAATAAAGGAAAATATTGTTTCATTAACTTGAATCTTTTGCTTCTATACGCATATACTATAATATAACATATGAGCAAAATGCTTATGGTATTTATTTTTTATGATTTGTTTCTGAATTCGTTTGACAAAAAATGACTCTTTATTATCATATTATTATGGTATGATTTGTAACAAAATTCATAATGCTGTTATACAAACGTATAAATTGTACATAAAAAAAATATATGTTAAGTGAGTTAACTTATAACAAGCAAACGAGTTTATATAAAATCCTTAAAATATTTCATTAAATAGAAAATCAGTCCCATAAATAAAAGCAGATGTTATTTTAAATGATAAACATAAATCTTAAAATAAATCATTCAATTTTATTGACCTGACACGGTACGTATTATTTGTTACCCTATATCCTTATATATTTCAATGTAAAAAAGCTTTATAAGTATTAAAAGAAATCACTAAATCTACATATAATTTTTCAATAATGACTATATTAAGCGTATTTATTTAATAGTTTCTTCTTCATACAGTGAATCTCGTATAGATATTATGAATTTCAACAATTTACAACCACCAAGTAATACAAACGCATTTTGCGGTAAAATATTTAATTTATTAAAAATATTTTAAGCGTCTTACCTTCTGGCATGTAGACGTTGAGATATAGACAGTCCTCATCGTACAATCTATCAACCGGATCGTCAACTTGCGACTCCAGCAGCTTGGCAAAAAGCTCATCGTGCTTTCTCAGCGGCCTTCTTCCAGTAGTGTCCTGCAGACAAGATGGTGCTGGCTCAGTTGCGTTTCTCACTCCTTGCCATATTGGTAGCTCTTGAACTTCTGGAGGGGTGAATCTTCTTTGACTTGTAGGAGGTTGCGCATACGGAAGTCCCAGATACGTGATGATTCTCTGAGTCCTAAATAAGGTTTTATAAGCCCCCATTACCATCCCTTGTCCGGGAATACTGACGGTTGGAGGCTCTCTTGCTGACTTTACATTTCCGAACAACAATATGGTGACTACTAATAGTATAATTAAATAATTATAATCGCCCATATTTAGATGTTTTTCAGTATTTATGTTTATTCCTGAAACCGTATTTGATAATACGCAAGATTTTATTTCAATTTGGTATTTATATCTGTATTTTTAAAGTAATATTATTAATAATAACATGCTGAAACAGCAGAGTAAGTAAAAGCTTTCTAGTTATTTTATCTCATATTTATTTGAATGTCTGAGCTTTTTTATATGAAATCACTGCTTGGGCTTTTATTTGACAAAACCCGTTACAAATAAGATTAAGCTCTCGCGATGTTAGGGGAGTAAGTTGATTTTCCCTTTAACGTGCTCATTAGGAGAGAGTAGCCACAATACTGCCGTCAGTTCCAACAAAAAGCCTCGCGAGTCCCACTAAGGGTGTCGTAGAACCACCGTCGTAAGTTGGCGCAGCGGTTGCTATGGAAACGTCATCTACGAAACCAAGTGAAAAAACATATAATTTTATCCTATCAAAATCATTGCAGATTTTATTTCAATTCATATAATTTATTTTGTTAAAAATCCTCATTACTTAAACGTAAATATAATTATTTCAATATTAATTTAGACTCTGGAAAGGATAAAGGGCGTAACCGTCAATTTAATAAAATAGCTTTTTTTCAAATGTATACAATTTAATACACGTTCCATCAAAAGTATACAAGCTGAAAATGCCAAATTAATGTCTAAAATTAGCTTTTAAGTTTCAAAAAAAGATAGCCTATAAATTTTGCGACCAGGTAAAAGAGCTTTCATGTAAATATTTAGATTCGTTTTTCTTAAATAACTAAATAATGTTTTGACGTTGGCTCAAAATCATCAAATAAACGTTTTTGTGCCCTATTTGTCACATGTGGCTTACGTCCTTTGTCCTTTCTACAGTCGATTTTTGTTAATATATTTGTTAATGCTTTTATGTTTTCAATAAATTTTAATATACTTTATTTATATTATTGAAAATAACTCAAATAATTTATAATAACAGCGTACCCCATACTTAAAATCCGAAGTATTTCAAAAATTTTCTCAAGTTCTATAAATACATTCATTGAACAAAATGTATAACTAATAGTTTATTTTCGCAATATTGCATACTCGCTCTCCTTTTCAACACCCTTCACGTCTCCACACCAGTTATGGGGGCATATACCGTGGCATAACGAACGTGATCCGCTCTTTATATGTACCAGAAGTAAGAGCAGCTTCCTAAGACCTTGGTTGGCGCGGACTAGAGCGTTCGTGATTTCTATTCTAACTAATCATATCTTGTTAATATCTAGCGTTGTTGTGGTGAGAAGAGACCTTCCGGCTCACCGTAAGATTTTGCGATTTTTTTTAAAAGTTACAAAATTATCCTTCGTAGAAATTAAGTCGCAATGGCCGACCGGTCTGACAAATGGTAGAGCTGATATGAGAAGCTCTTTCCTTTCAACTGACATATGAAGACACTCCCAGAGGATGTAATTATGATTTTACGATATCATAGAGGATGAATTAAGCATGATATTAATTATGTTGTATCATAGACTATACTTGAAGATGACGCCACAGTAAAAAGTTTTAAAAAATCATAGATGTTAGAATTTAACAAATAAAGATTACTGTGGTGACTTATTTGTTACCTGCTACCAATATTACATTCCATTCTTATATATACACGTGTAAAATTTACTATCTCTGACATTTAATGTCTAATACTAAAACAATGTGACAAAATAAGTCGTATTTCGCAAACTAGATAACCATATATATCTAGTATCGCATTATATGGTTAAAATATAATGTCCACAATCCATACATTATTCTACAATACTTAACGCTTAACGAGTAAGGACCGGTTTATTCAACACGCAAGTTTAATAATATAAATGTATTTTTAAATAGTGTAACTATTACTTAATCATAATTGTATCATAAATCACAAATTCATATTAAACAATAGGTATTTATGCATAACATATACATTATATAATAGTATAAACATATATATTTATAATAAAACTAGCTGTACTCGGCCACGCGTTGCTGTGGCTCAGTCTGATTAAATGAAAAAAAAAGTCATAGCTAACCTGGTTAAAAATAGCGACACTTTTAAAAAAAAACATGTGTTTACCTGTCACAGATGTTACATTTATATAATACTAATTTCTGTAATATTTAAATCTATATTATATGAAAATACGCACTTATTGAAATGCAACGTTGTGTCAATATTTCGAACCGATCGATGAAGAACTTTTGGAAATTTAAGATTTTGAACATCCGAACATTTACATTTTGATTTGTATAGATTATGAAAAATAGCTTATAAAATATTAATTTTTGTTATGTTTTATTCTTAAAAATGCAATTTTTGCAACATCATTGTAGTTTTAAAATAAGAAACGTTCTAAACTAAAGAGAGCGTTGACATTTCTAAAATGTAGTCTAACCTTTTTGCAAACAACTTTCCGATGTAAAACAGGGTTTTTAAAGATTATATCAAATTCTTCCGTTCTCTGTCAGATAGTTTAACTGAGTAATATTAATTACGGTTTTAATAAAAAGATTTCTTTCTTTAATATTGCGAATATTTCGACAATGTAGTAAATACAATAAGTATAATATATTCATCTTCCTGCATGAATAATAAATTTTTGTTTGACTATTAATTAGTCTCTAAAGTATTGTATTGTTCATATTTGACTGAAAAATTTTATCATACTGATTGATATACTTTTAACAAAGGGTAATATTTGTTTGGAAAAAAAGCTTGGAAACTTTTGAATGCACGAACTTACATGAAAAAATTGATTAGTAACAACAAGGCGTCAAAAATTGTCTGAATTCACCAATTCAGATGAAAGACAATCTATCAATACATACATGCCTTCACATTGCGGGTATCCATATTCATTACTTTCATATTAGATATCTTCACGCTGTTAAGATACATTTACTCCACTTTTTAAATATATATAAAATCGCTATGTAGTTTTGTGATTAAATAACAGTTTTTAGTAAGCCTTGCCCATTTTTTAGTTTTTATATCATTACAAATCCAAGCCTTAAAATATTTTTATGCCAATTTGTTAAAAAAAAATACAAAGATTATTAACGTCTAATTAGAAACCATATTGTTTTAACCAAAGGTCACTCCACATAAAGTCGTTGACTTTGAAATACTTTTGCTGACCTCAGTTAGTATTATATGTTCGCGTGGTTTCTGTTTGAAAATGAAAACCCGAAAAATAGTATTTTAATGTACGGTGTAGTTGTAATATATTGTCGAATAAATTAAACCCCTTCCGTTTGCGAGATGTAATCGGTGAATAAATCACGAGCTACGGTTTTATTTGTACGTGTACGTTTAACCAAGTAGGTGCTTGTATTAAAATAATTGTTGACCGTTTGAAAACTGAATATTTATAATATTTGTGACGATATTAAAACAAAATCTACTGGTAAGGTGTGTTATATGTTATCAAGAACAAAATTGATAATGAAATGAATTTTTCCACATTTCTGAAATTGATTTTTAATCAAACATTTTTTTAGTTAAGAGTGAAAAAACCACACACTCAGGTTCGAACCTTTTCCGGACTAATTTAGGGCTACATTATTTTCTAAGAAAAATGATTTTACAACAAAACGTTTTAAAGGTGTACATCTACAATTTTTACTCAAATAATTTTATTTAATGTGTTAAAAATGTATGTGTATATAATAATTAAGACGGAAACTATATTTTTTTGTTAAAAATTTCGAACTATTAGTTTGGTCGTTTTGAAATATTAATTATAGTATTTTTTATACAATTTTAATAATTACGATACAAATATTTTTAATTTAATAAACTTTGCGTACCTATGTCAAATACAAATACCAATAATAGTGAAATATAATAACAATGACCGATGCTTGATTGATCAATGTTCACAACTGAACGGTGCTTAAAATTATGATGATGAATTTATACTGCTTTATTCTAATTACGGTAGGCTATGTCTCGTTAAAATATTGACTATTTATTGAATATAATAACAACTGCCGATGCTTGATTGCTTAACATTGAATCTTTTACACCGAATATACGTGTAGAGCTAATTGAGGTGGATTATAATGCACATGATTCATATCCTAATAAAGCTTTGTCAGTATTGAGTCTTGTTGACAAGAAACCATCTCTAAAAAGAGACATTTTTATATTCGTTTTTATTACAAACAAAAAATTATGCGAGGTTCAATAAAAAATAAACATGTTTAAGTTAATTTCAAACCCCACCACTATGTGCTTTTTTTCTCCCTATGCTCGCAGTTGTAACTCATCATGCTATATACTTTCACTGTACAGCCAAAAGATGGTAAGTGACAATAAGAAGTTGGTATGAAACAGGTGAGAAAATCGCAAATGTAAATTTGGTCCTTATGTATAAAAGTATACTAGAAAATATAGGAGGAGAAGGTTCAAAAGAAATTTCTGAGACTTCTGTAGCTGCGGGTGTATGGATACTATCCATGGCTTTATCCAACTGCTTTCATTTTGGGCA
>JAGVSQ010014966.1:0-10379 GCA_022683975.1 Rhyacophila evoluta
CTAGGTGGAAGATATCAATATCCGAGGCAATCTCGTTAAACATTACCATTGTTTTTCGCATTGGCATGACTACTGGCAGGATAGTCCTGCATTTAGTAATGAAAAACGGCTGATGTTCACGATTTATTAGGTAGTTATCAGCGACACACAGACCAACATTAGCAAAAGCGGCAGAGTTCTCAGATGTCATTTTGGCTACCATTGATATGCCAAATGTTTTAATTTCAAAACTTTCAAAACTATCCACAATGATTAAAGACAGACAGACTATATTGTATATCAAAATAGTATTGAAATAGAATCATAGTAAAATTATTTCGAATAAAGAATAAATTTGAATTTATCGCAGGCAATGCCAGATAGTATAGCTTGTAATATGATTTTAATTTAAATGTATCCAAACGGTGTACAAATAAATTAAATTTAAAAACACGTAAATGATTTTATTATAACTTTCAAATGTTATATTATTCGAAGAAATACCATCAGTTTGTTACTTTATCTATTTCAAAGAGATATTTCTGTGTATAAATAAATAAGAAAACATTTGAATGCGTCTTGAAACATTCTGAGAATACTGCAATAGACAGACAGTTTTGTATTCAGTAAAAACCGTGATGCTAAATGCAGAGATGCCGATTTTAAAGTCAGTAAAAATCAAACAGCATCGAAACCGAATACAGTATCTGCACAAACTCTCCAAACACTTTTGTTTAAGAATCATTTATCATAAGTATCGTTCTACATTTTAATTCTTGGTAAATAATTTGAATTATAGACGAGCTTTTTTAAAAACATTTACTTTTTATAATAATGTATATTTTGATTTATTCAATATAACTTAATATAGATAGTGGATGTCTTTGAGATGCGATAGTAATAACGACTGTTGGAAAGTCGTATTGATTCTACAGAAAAAAGTGCGGTATTTTTTAAACTATCGATGTTTTACAGCAATACATTTTTTACCGTCATGTGAGTCTAATTATATTATTAAGTGGTATTATATTGTTATAAGTTTAAGTTTTATTATTGTTTATAGAAGCTAATATGCTTGTATACATTTTTAGAATACAATTTTTCTAATTTTCTTGGTAGACTTTCTTTCGTTTGTTCCCTATGCTATTTTCATTATTTGCTCTTACATATATATTATTGACTACACCAATATATGTTCTTTTTTTGTAAAAATAATTTAATATTTTTTGCTGTTTCCGTGTTCTAAATACTTTAAGCCAAATTTTTTAACAGGTAAGAAATGTAAATAAATAAAATATACTCTTTGAAAGAAATAATCTTAATCATAATGCTAGATGAAGCTAGTATTAAGCCCAATGAACCCATCAGGAAAATCTCTATTTATCAATGAATCTTATGTTACCCATGAAAGTTAATATTTTCACTTATCCATCCTAAATTAACTTTTAGAATCGATAGAGTATGGTTTAATAAATGGCTCTCATTTGTTAAAAATATTGTAATTAATTTTTTAAACTTTATGGGACATCAGAAAATAAGTTTTTTTTTGTCTTTAAAAGTACCTGATGAAAAAAACATTTTAGTCAGTATGACGCTTTAAATTAATACATATTGTTTGCATATTAACTTAAAGCAATGCAACTAAAAACGAAATTGTAAACAGGTCTAAAGCTTTTATAAGTTTAGTTGGTTGATATCTAGCTCATGAAGTGAAGTATGACTTTATCTTTTCTCTAACTAACTAATAATTTTGTTCTGTTGGAGTTGAGCGTACATAGAAAACGATATCGCTGAGTTTGCCAAAACGTCTCGTACGTAAAATTTAGTTCCCCGCATCTAGCGACAAAAGCCAAAAGTCGTCTTTCTATTCATCTGTCAGAAGAAATGATCGAAAAAGCAAGAGCTTTCACATATTTGTAAGCGGCCGTATCTCTTTATACTCTTTAATATGAAGTTTGAAAGGATAGTCGGTGAGCTTATATCATAACAAGTTTGTTTTGTGTGCCATGTCAAAATTGCCTTTATATTGCATATACACATCACAACAAGGGAACTCCTAGTAAACCTTTTGCCATTTGTTATAAAAATTGATTCGCGAAATACAATGTCACAATAATCTATTCCTCATAAACCACTACAACAAAATCTACTCGGATATAATAATATATTACGCCAATACCGTCTAATAACCACATGAATATTACACATCAGATTTTTTTTACACGAGATATAGTTTCCAAATAACACCCTGCAAGAAAGCTACTTTTGAAATAACAGTAAATAGACTCCATTCAACCATACTTCATTTATAGTTTTTACATGTATAATGTTCATGATGTATGTATGTCTCCACGGTAGTGTAGAGGTTAGTGTGCGTGCCTAGCAATACGGGGAATACGGATTGATTTCCACATTTACCGGATTATAAATACTACAAAAATGCAGGACTGAGTGCCTATTGAGTTTATCAATTATCTGACAAACAATATTCGATACATCTTCAGATTGTAGAGCTACATATACTCCGCTTTTGGTGTGGATATCTTCACACTGTGTAGATCCATATGCTCTAATTTGGAAGCAAACGTGAAATAAAAAGAGAAATAAAATATATTATATTTAACATTATATTATATCAAAAAATATAATCATTTAATTATTCAGTGTTATTGCCAGAGTATAAATGCATTAGCTTACTGTAGTTTTTTTGGTGACAATTTACTATGGTACCATATGTATTATATTTTTATAGTTCATCTTCAATATATTGAAATGTTTTCTAGATATAATCCAATTTGAATGTTGAAATCAAAAGCTTTGTTTTTTGATTTTTCGACCGTGTCAGAATAAAAATGTAATCGGTTATTTTTCGTGGACTGTGTTATTTCAAAACCACGTAAAAAACAATTGAGTGTATTTCAGGCATATGGTCTGATTGATATATATTAATGAATTTACTGTCAATATTAATTTAATGACAATATGTACAATCATTAGTATGCTACCTATATTATATATATTAAAGCAATTACTTTATTGTCTAATTTGTAGAATTAATTGATCAATTAACTCTATCGGATGTGAGTGATAATATTATTACATCAATAGTAACAAGTAATTATTGTCATCGTAATTATTAAATGAATGAGTGCGTGGGTTTTTAATCAATGAAAATCCAGAGTCCAATGACTCGCGTAGTGAAAAACAAATGAAATATCAACTAATATACTAGATATGGATACTCAGTAGATAGAGAAATTGTCTAACAACCAAAGCCCGTGAAAAACTGTCTGTTAGACATACTGCGAAAATATACTTAACATGTTTAATGTAGGTATTTATAAAATTTACTGTCAAATGATTTATTTGTCTTGAAGGTCTCCGCGGTAGCGTAGTTGGTAGCGTGCGCGCTTAGTGATCCGGAGAATGCGGACTCGATCCTCCATCTGTAAGATTTTTAGAATCCAAAAATGCAGGACTGGATAGGGTTGAGTTACTGTCTGACCAACAATTTTCGTGAAAAATAATCTGTCAAGACGACTTCACATTGCGGAGATCCATATACTCATCTTCCGGAGTGGATATCTTCACAATGTGTAGATCCATATGATCTACTTCGGGAGCGAAAAATGGTATCATAATAATAAATGTTATATATATACTACTTGTTATAATCACTGTGTGTAATATTAAATAAAAAGCTGGACGTAAATAATCGTTCTTAGCATTTCTCGCCAATATCACAAACGACGACACATCGTTGTTTAGAAGTTAAAGAGTTAAATTTGTGAATGTTTTTTTGTGGTCATAATATGTCACAAACAAAACAATGAGCTTTTAAAAGCTGAAGTTTCATATGGTTTTGAAAAAACGATGATATTAGACGTTGATTAATTATTTTTGAAAAATAATTCGATATCATTATAGTATTTTTAATCATTTCTATCACATATTTTGAAAATAAGACGTAGTGGGAAATTTATTGTGCGTGTTTATCGCAAAGTTTATTGTATGGTATGTTTCCGCTTTGTCTTCTATCACTGATGAAATATATATTTGATAGCAAGATAGAAAGCATAACGGAATGTGATATTTTAGTTTCCTGTTTAGGACTCCGTCAGATCGAGCTTAAATGCGAAACAGAGAGCTTTTGACACGTTGACACCCATTTACTTGTATCAATAATATAATACTTCAAATTATTATATTTCTTTTGTGTTCTATTTGTACTGTGTGATGGAAACCGACTCTAACACAAAGCTGTCATGTGATGAAAGGCATGGGAAAACAAAGCGACTTATTAACCGTTTCCAATATTTACGAAACACTATAAAACAAACCATGCTTTTATTAAGAAAATCTTTCGTCGATTCACACTTGAATGAACTATTTCTTAACCTAACTTCTCGTGGCCCCTTTACATTTGAAAATGGCGAACTCTTTCACAATTTTATCGAGCAATCTTTTTATCTTTTTTTAACTCTTTTGCATCACTGAAAGACTAGATTTTAGATGAGCAGTGAAAATAAATGTTTCATATAAAAATAACGTTGTATATTTAAAAAATAATAAAAATACATACGAAAATTTCATATCGTAAACCACGAGTACAAGACACTATTACAACGCAAAAATGAATTATATAAATAAATATGTGTAATAATTAATTTTAGTTTTTTTTGTATACCATATCCGCCACCAGAAAGTTGTTGTCTGCCATCAAACCAATTATGAAACAATTCTACTCAATGATAGTTTTTTTATAAAAAAATAATACTTTTATACCGTATGTTTTTGTATATATTCATTTTACGTTAGGTTTTTATAAACAAGTTTTTAAAAGAAATTTTATCGATACGGTTTTACTTATTGGATATCATTAATTTAAACTATTTTATTTTATGCTTATATATCAACCGTAAAAAGGAAAAAAAGACGTAACCCTTAAATAATTCAGAATTTAAAATCAATTTCCATCAAGCACCAACAGTCGAAAATAGTAACCCTTAATTTTTTTAAATAGTTTTTATTCCATAATCTGTATGTATACAAATTAATACACTTTCCATCAAAAGGATGTAAACTGAAAATACCGAATTTATTAAGTTTTAAAAAAAATGTCTTGTTAAATTAGCGACCAGGAAAAAGGATTCACCTAATCAGTTGAATTGATTTTTCTTAAACACCTTGTTAAATTAATATCATATTGAGTAAATAGGATACAAGTTTTAATCTTCAGGCACTTGAAGTTAAATTGAATAAACGTACCTCCAGTAAAATTTGTTCTATTTGGCTTATGTTCTTTTTCCTTTTTACAGTCGATATGAAAAAAATACAAAGAGCCAAATAATATAGATTCTATACTATTATTGTAAGTGTATAATGAACGAAATATTTACTGTACCTATGTGTTTATCAGTGGCCTAATTTTTATATTGCTTGTGGTTTCTGCAACAGATTTATATTTTAAAGCTATAGATTAAAAAAAAAAAAAACAAAAATGCAAGACTGGACGTCCAAATTAGTTAAGCGATTAGTTGAAATGTAATTTCATCTTATTGTTTGTTAGCATAAATCTTCATATTGAGGTGATTCATATTATTTAACTTTGGTGTGAGTATATAGTTAAAAAAATATTACTCACATATTAGTATGTATCCGATGCGTTACGAAACGATGAGCTAGTTTAGTTGTGAAAAGTATCATTATTCGTATTGTTTACTTGCATATTAAGTTGCTTTGAATCTTGCCATTATATTTTAGTAGAAAACATTTAGTAAAATAAATGCGTTCGTTCATTTTATGAAACTTTAAAATAAAATGAAACATCTCAGTAAATGTTTTTTAAAATATCCATTAATCTTAAAAATTCTTCCTCCGTACGGGAAAAGGCCTACGCCACGTCCGAATCAAAATCATTTACCTTATTTATATCGTATGACTACACACAGACTTAATAATATCGAATAAACAAAACACAAAGGGAATGAAAAAAGGTAAGGCTTTAGTTTTTTAAGGTCCGGGAAAGATGAGAAATACAATCACCGGGAAATGCCTCAAAAGAAAGACCCCGGAAAATTGATTTGAGACAGAAACGTTTTTCCCTTTTGAATTTCCCCCTTTTTAAGGAATAATTTCTCTGGCCGATTTTGTGCTTTTCATTATTTTACGACGATGGTCCAGCGGTCCGTGGATAATGACCGCGCAGATGATAATATATTTTTGTGTTTTGTTTTTCAAATAAGAATTTTCGCATTATCATGGTTTATCATCGTGTTCATTTTTACTCCATTCTGACAAATGTTCCGTACAAACTGTCATATAATATCGAATCATATAAAAAAAAATCATTATTACATTCAATTAAATGTTTATTAAATTATATATTGACCTTGAGAATAATGCAGCGGTGCCTTAACTTTTTCGAGTCGCGGTGCCTTTTATGAGTTCAAATTTTTACACGGCGCACTAATTTTTGTTTTAGTCTAGCCTTCCTTATCTTAAGACATACTTTCCTACATGTGTCCACAATTTGTGGTTTATCGTTGATTTCTAAGCCACGCATTATTTTAAGATGTTGACTTACGTACGTAGCAGGGTAAGTAAAGTGAATCCGAAATTTGCTTAAATTTTTTTTCTGAAATCAAAAACAAATTTTTAGCTCTTGCGTCATCTAAAAAATATTATAAACTATTTTATGATATCCTGTAACGACGCTGCGGTACCCCAGGGTGTCGCGGCACTCACTTTGGAAATCCCTGGAATAACGTGTTTAAAAATACACTCCGTAACCTAAGCTACCCAAGTCGTTACCCGCACTCAGCATTCCAGCCATTTTGTCAGGATTTTAAATAATACACATATGCTTTTATTTAACAAAGAAGTAGACATTCTTAGAACATAGTCTACTGTTACTTTGAGTCCTGCCTCTATAATTTTTGAGATTTGCTCGTTCATTTACTCCATTGGCGTTAATTTTTTATAACTATCTGACATAGAAAAAAGCTTTGATTCTTTATTTAATTCAACGTTTCCATTATATAATATCCAAATAAAATTCAAAAATAAATCCACGATACAAAAATTACATGCATAAATGTTTGAAAAAAATACATATGAAAAGTTATCTCGAGTATGTTGTAACATATGAGCTTTATTATCAGGTTTTGCCTGGGGTAGATTCAAACTCATTAGATACTCAATTTAATGTTATTCATCCTATGCTACAAATTTATTTCAATACTTCGCTGTATACAATGTACTTAGTATTTTGTAGATCATCGGTGATAATGTTGAAAGTCTAAAGAAAAACTACTGTTTATCAAGAAATAATGATAGTCAAAATTACATGTGTTCTTTCGCGTCGCTACTGTTTATTGTTTGATAGAAGAACTTGTATTATTACGTATTATTAGATTTTTAGTATAAAATTATATATATTAGCAAATGTAGTATTTGTGAAATTGTTTGTGAAGACACGTGAGAAAAAGGAACATAGTCTAATACAGTATATTTAACGTTTATAGGAAAACTTTTATTTCCTCACAATTTTCAATTTTATACTGACAAAAATTATCACGAAAACCTATTTCATGGTGACAAAATAGTTAAAATTCTCAGTGTGAACATAAATACGGAATGTAATTATATAAAAATCGAGTCTTTCCACAAACTAATCTTTCATTTTGCTATGACTCTATTTCCTTTAGTAGGAGGGAAAAAGTCTCAAAGAAAAACCTCGTTTGAAAATTGATTTGGTTCATTCAAACATTTCTCCTACCAATTTCCTTTATAGAATGACGCTGCCAATCCACGCAGACTTATTTATAAGACGTGTCCGATCATTACAAATCGCCTCTTTCTTTCCTTTAAATACTTTTTTTCTATCTTTACTTGACTTCGTGTAGGCAGAGAATTTTTAACCCCTTCCATACCGAACCCGGAAATCTTCGTTTATTTTTCCGGGTCGCATTATATTTAATATTATGCCACATGTGATAAGTATTCAACAAAATGTTGAATGTAATTACCTTAATAAAGAATAAACCTTTATTTATGTATATTTGGTAAGTCAATGCCTATATTATTGACCAAAATACATCGATTTAAAAAAAGAAAAAAATCGACGTTAACTTCCATTTCCGATATCATCACTATTTTATGCTGTTTAGCAAATTTCCCTGATAGATTTTGTGAAATAATGCCTAAAAATACCTAAAAGCAATTCAACTCACTGCCAAAAAGCAATGTGCATCGAGAAAATGTCAAGTATTCGTCGCTAATAAAAAAGATGAGAAACTAGATATCTCTGATAAATGCAATTCGACTCTTCACAAAATTTCAACTCTTGTATAAAAAAACCATCTAGCGTTTTTCCAACATTTTTTTGAGAATTTTTTTTATATGTACTGTAGTGGATCACTACAAAATGAAAGATTTATCCAAAACCATGCAGGTATTCTAAGGGTTAAAATATCTCTTTTATATTTTATTTTTATTTAATCTCACAACCACTTCGTAGTATTTTAACGTGTATAGCAACAATGTTGCATTACTATTATAATTCAATATGGTTCATAGTTTTTATTATGTTATTATAAAATATCATAAAAATCTGATAACATATAAAATAATAAACCTCTCAATCAATTTATTTTTCTTGTTTTTATTCTCTCAATATTAAATCAATACAATTTTTTAAATAAATTGAAAACTTCATAGCAATTAGTTGATGAAGATGTTTAAATGTTTGAGCATTAAATCAAATTTTTACTGTTACTGTTTTAGAAGCCAAAAGTTTTCATTTTATTTAATTTACTATCCTTGGTAATTTTGAAATCCCTTTTTAAATAATGTGAAATTTATAATATTGTGAAAGAAAATATCATTCTGCTTATAAATATTATTTCAAATAATTTTATAAAACATGTTAGACGTATGTTTGAATAGTATTTTTAGTGTATTATTATAAACCTAAGTTTTCTCCCACTGACATTTTTTATAATTTTGTTAAATATGAATTATTAATAATAAGCCAAATAAAAATACAGTAAAATCAGATAATAATCAACAAATGCCCGAATTTGTTTTTTTTATTGTTTTTTTTTGTTATCAATATTGATGGAATCCCTGAAAAATATCAAAAATCCTTCATACTAACCCTTTGGCTGCTAAACAAAAACATATATTGTCAGTAATTACAGCAATTACTAGCAACCATAATTTTGTAATTTTGTGTCTAGTCTTTTTTTATATAAAATGATACTTACAATTAATATAAAAAGGTAGTTGGTGTGTATAAAAATATATTATCATATTATTAAAAAAATATGTCTCCCCGGTTAGCGTAATTGGTAATGTGCGCGCCTCCAGGGAAACGATCCAGGAAATGCGGGTTTGATTCCCCGTCTATTGGATTTTAAAAATCCGAAAATGCAGGACTGGATGCCCATTGGGTTGAGCAATTATCTGACAAACGATTCTCGTGAAAAATAATCTATCAAGACGTCTTCATATTGCACAAAATTCTAGAATTGCTGATGCCCATTGGGTTAAGCGATTGTCTGTCAAGCGATTCTCGTGAAAAATAATCTTTCAAGACGTCTTCACATTGCGGATATCCATATACTCTTTCGAAATGGATTTATTCACACTGTGTGTATCCATATACTCCACTTTGGGAGCAGACATGGTATAAAAAAATATCTTTACTATAGTTAGTAATATTTCCGAATAATATTCTAATACGGATCGTAAAAAGATATTTCGTAAATATTATATAAGCTAAAGGGTTAAGTATTTTATACAAACGAGAGTGACAGCTTAAAAGGTCATCAAAATAAAATCGAAGACTCATGACCCTACAATAATAACTTTATTTTAACAAAGTCCGTTTTCTCCGAGGCATCTTCTTCGCTGCTTGCTTACCTAAGCTGTTTTTTTTCTGAAATTCTTATCGAGCCTGCTTTATATGTGACCCCATCTGTCTATTTAATTTTGCTCATTATTTTATAACACCGCATTTTGGAGGGTTTTCTAGTTTTTTTTTCCCGCCTTTTTTTCTTCTTTGTTCCGATCGTTCGCCATTAAATGCAAGCGTCACAGAAAAGTCACACTCGATCGCAGGGCTTTTTAAAAATCCTTAGCACATATATTTTTTTCGTCTTCTTTTATTATCATCTGCCATCAAACTTTGGCTCGTTTCTACTTCCGATCTTTCTAAAACACTTTTGAATGAGAGCATTATTATTTTTTGAATCTCTGAAGAAAGTAATTTATTATGAAAAAGATGCTTATTATTTATGTCTTTTGTATGATAGGAGTGAAATCATATAACCCAATATTAACACATTGTTTACGGGTATGTTTGTTAAAAAAATGTGACACACATGTATGAGATT
>JAGVSQ010014967.1:0-10378 GCA_022683975.1 Rhyacophila evoluta
TGCCGAAAGGCGAAACCCGGGTCGCCAACAGTGATCTCACATATGGAAGCTTACCGGCTTTAAATAATTCAGAATTTAAATATTATTTATTATAATTTACTCAATGTGTCTTAAATTTATTATATAATTGAACTACGGGACAAATGGTAACTAGCTAACCCAATATCCTGATGATATTAAATCCGTTGTGAAATTAGAATATCACCGAATCATAAAATTATTTTAGTCATAGCCGATCTGCGTCATATAGATTTGTAAATTCATCTTGACAAATTAATTTTTATTGAAGAGAACAAGTTCTGATTTTCTAAAATAGCACATATTAACTTAATCAATAAACATTATACCATAGATTTAATAATGCAAGAAAGAAATGTTGCGTACGTAGTCTAATTTCAAGGCATCAATGTGGGTCATTATTTATTTATTAAAAAATAACCTTACCATTGATAGATAAACATAACTTGCATAAAGCTCCATGTTAATTTGTTTATTTACAGCTTCTTCACACGCCACTTCATAATTTTGACGAATTTTGCTAATTTTACTCATGTTATCTGTTGATTTCCGAAAATTTTCAGCTTGCACTGACTTTTCTGTTATAATATGTGTCGATCGTTTTTTGCGTCTGCGCGTATTTAGCGTATTTTGCAAAAAGATAAAACATATACTGCGAAGTTGTACTGCAAATATTGTTTGAAAATTGTTGACACTGGTTAGATCAATAAATTAATATGCCAGGTGGTTAAAGCTATGTAAATGAAAACAATTTATTAGAATATAGTGCGCCACTTTTTAAATCTATAGTTACTTGTTATGTTATGTGGCAGCTACAAAAATAACTACTTCAATCAATGAATACTTGTACAGAAAATATTTCACGTATAAAGCCAGGTTGTTATGAATATTTTGATTCACAATATTCGTGAAATTATATTAATGAATCTTTTTTATGTGACAAAACATAAATGTATCTGCTTTAGAGTTCATGTGACTTTTTTGAAACCATATTTTTGTAGTATGGCAAGGTTACGTGATTAAAATGACATATTTACAAACTTCTCAAATGTTCAATGTAAGCAGAAATATTTGAAATTATCATTATTAGCAACGTATTTAACTGCTCTTCATTCGCGCCAATATCGCGTAAAATAGTCTCAGCTTAAAGCTTGTAGTTTCTTTTTAACATTTCAATGACATTCCAAAAATAGCGTATATAACCTATAACGATACGATTTGAGAAATATGAGTGGAGAAAAGGATCCTGTTATTGGTGAAAGATCAGGAGCTGTGAGAGAAGTTGGCACACATGCTATTTGGAGTTTATCATCATGTAAACCAGGTTGGTCTCAAATACAGTCAAATCGCAATTCCTACTCTGTATTTAAAACTCCCAACCATCCTAGATTAAGAGGGACAGTCCTGAGTTATAGTCCTATGTCTCGTTTTAAATATGGTATTAAAAGTTGTCCCGAACGTGTAATAAATACCCCAAATTCAATCAGGTCTAGCCAAATCTGATATAATGGAATTATACGCTTTTTTTGAAATAAAATAAAAAATATTAAATGTTTATATCTCATTACAAATTTTGGTTATATCCTAGCTGAAAGGAAATTAATGAGTTAGTCACGGAAATTAAAAAAAAAAACCATGATGAAGTTGGCTGCAACCAACAGCGCTATTTTGAAGTTTCAACTGTGCATGCGCACAACTCAGACCCCGTTATTACTGACAGGATGTGCCAGTCTGCGCCGAATTTTGAAATGCTTGCTTCTGTGCAAACAAAGGATACATGATAAACACTGAAATGTCAAACTATGCAAGTATATTACTGAATATGTGTCAATAGCTCTTTCAAGTTGGTGCTAACTTAATCTTGTTTTTTGCAAAACTTCTGTGACCAGCTTAATAATTAACACTCAGTTAGGAAATAACCCAAATTTTATATTATTTACCAAAACATTATTTCAAATTACTCTTTTTCATGCTGCCTTTCTTCTAATAGATTTTTTGCTATTGCTATTCAATACTGCTGTCTGATTCAATCAATAACATTGAATAGAACTTTCACATTCAATGTGAATTTTTACCAAGTTAACCCCTTATCCTACAATATCGTGTGAGAGATGCAGTACGTCAATCAGGCCAAACATAAACAACACGTGTAAGAGACGTGTTATATCCTTCGGGCCACACGTGTCAAACAGTTACTAATTGTTTAAGCCACATTCAGAGATGCAGATATATTTCCCTAAAAATTATCAGTAAATCATCCTTAATGGCCGTTAATAATACAAGAGATTACCCTTTACAAAGTGACTTAAACTAAAAAAATTAAGATACGTATTCCTGCAATATTGGGGACGGTATATATATTCAGTAAATAAAATTCATTCATAAAAAATGTCTTTTTTTCCAATTTTCGTTTTTTAATGTTTACTGAAGGGTCTTCAAAACGAATATTAAGAGTTGTTGAGAACAGTGAAAGTTCTTCTGAGATCGCAAACAGTAATTCGATAGATATTTTTTTGATTCAACTTGTGTCTATTTAGAAATCGTAATAAAAAAGTTATTTAATAATTTATTATTATAATTATTCACTTGAAGATAAAACATCTTTCTTGTTAAATGATCAATTGGTAGTAATTATTTATCCAAAATCATGCAAAATAAAATTAGTTCTACCTTACCCATGCATTTACATAATTATCAGAAGACATGTTCGATTTGCACAACTTGGAAAGGTCAGCCAACTCATAAAATGGCCCGACATGTGTTGTTTATGGCATGCGCTATTAGAACTCAAACTGTAAAGCAAGAGGTTAAATGACACCTATGATGAGACATAAAATTTTTAAAATTGATGTTTCTTATTTTAGGTTTTGGTATTGACCAATTGCGAGATGATTGCATGGATACATACTGGCAGTCTGACGGACAGCTGCCACACCTGGTAAACATTCAGTTTCAAAGGAAAACAACAATTAGCCATATTTATATTTACACTGACTACAAGCTAGATGAGAGCTACACTCCTAGTAGGATATCTATTCGTGCTGGAACACACTTCAATGATCTTCAAGAGGTGGAAATTATTGAATTGAGTGAACCTACAGGTACATTAAATATATTTTATTTTTATATCGAAAGTGTATGGAGTGACATTATTATGTGTTTTTTCGTAAAATTATCCTTGGACTAGTCCCCGACAATTCATTGATATTGAAATATCAGGTGTTGTGACGTAGCTACTGTATTGCAAAGTACGCAAAATATTTCAACCACAAATACTGCTTGTATAAACTCAATACTCCTGTACAAAATTTTAGTACAATATTTAAATATGATATTTACCAGTTCCTCTATTATTATAGCCTTAATTAACTTCTCATCAAACTAAAATTTTATAATTTGTAACAGTTATACAAAAATATTCTCAGTGATATTTTTAGTATATAATTTTTATAATTTAATATTTGGAGGATTTAACAAAAATGATATTAATGAAATTTCATTTTATAAAGTGATGTCAAAAGTGATTTATCAAAATTAAGAAGAGAGACCTAATGTCCTTTTATCATTGCCATAGTAACATCTTAATGATTCAGAATATTTTCCCCCTAAAATGTTATATTATTTTAATTTCTGTATGTATTGAATTATTGTTTTATCTATTACTTCATTCCAGGTTGGGTTCCTATACCAATAAAAGATATAAGAGATCGCGCTATCAGAACGTTTATGGTCCAAATAGCTGTTGTGAGTAATCATCAAAATGGCCGAGATACACATATGAGACAGATCAAAATTCATTCACCCTGTGAAGGCCGGGGTCTATCACTAGATCATTTCAGTACCTTTAGCACTGTTGAGTTTCAACAATTCAGTACAATAAGATAATAGATTAATATATTGTAATATAATTCTTAATAATATACAAATTCAAAATTTTATGTTTTTTTTCTATGACTTCCTGGTTTTAATCAAGGAAGTGTGATTAAAACCATTTTCTAAATAAACAGATATCTGAATTATTCAATTAGAATGAAAGCCAATATAATGAAGAATCCCAAAGCTGAATCAATGTATGGTACACTAAACACATAAACAATGAATCGATTGAAATAAAAATGAAATGTAAACCGGTAAAGTATTTTGGTATGTAAAAATTCATTTATTTTGGCTAAAAGTGTGTCAATTACACAAACATTTATATTTTTTTAAATCAATTAAATTTTCTTCCACAAAAATTGCACCCTGTGTTTCATTGCATTGGAAAGCTTTCACATTCTGAATTTGAATTCTATTGGAAATGTGTTCCAAAATGAATGGCATTTAAAATTTGCTGCCATTTATTGTAGCAATACAAGGGTAGACATTTTTATTTGCTGTCATCTCAAATATTGCGCATAAATTGTGAAAATTCACTTGAAAAATGGTGAAAATTATGCAGAGAAACAATGGCAGCAAATTTAAAATGTCTGCTCACTTTGTGACACCATCGCATGGGTTGCCAACCTATTGTTGTAAGAGGGCCAAATATTTTATGTGGGAGTGTGGACTATATGTCACCAGTGCAGCCGATATATCATTAGAGTATGAGCTGCATCAAAATGCCTTGTGGGCTGCATGCTATTGTATGTAGTGGATAGACATGGGCTATTGAAAAAAAACATTCATTACTATGTCTTTAGCATTTCAGGTGTTACTTTTTTTTCATGAGCATATAATACAAGAGTTTAAACATCAAAACAATAACTTTATATATAATATCTGTTACCTAACCTCCGCACTGTATACATTGTTCACCTTGAAACGAAAGGGTGATTTTTTTGTTAATTAAATTTAAAAATTATTATTTTATTAAGTGTGGTTTAGTTCAACTGTAGAATTGTTTACTATTTGCTGGGCGATAAATGATTGTTTTTAATGATAATGCCACTCAATTCCAATTTTATTTATTGAATAAATTCTCCAACCATTGTTGGCAATTACCCAAGATATGCAATTATTGACTCGTTTTTATACTAAGATTATCTTGCAATATTTTAAGAATATTATTTTTGTTTTTATTTTAACTATTATCAAATTTGAATTGAATCATTTCAATGTATTTATGCTTAAATAAATGCATGTTTCTCAAGTTTCTATTTGCTTTTACTTTATTGTGTGTATAATACAAGTACATCTGGCATACCAATATAAATGTCACAGCCGTTTTAAAAACCGGATTTTGTCAGTATTTTTATCATAAATTTTAATCACATCAAAAATTATTAATAGTTGATCAAAAGGTATGTTAAATTGCTTACTTACTGGCTGATGCAATTTTAAACCAGGTCAACTTTATTAATCAAGGTTATATTTAGTATTATAATTTTTGTAATATCAATGTATAACATGGACATTCCCCGACTTTTGTTGACAGTTAAGACAAAATTTATACCTTCAATTTCTTTTGATACAAATCCTGAAGGGGGTTTTTTATACAAAAACCAATAAAAAACGTGATTATTAAAATATTTCAACATTTTTTCTTCTATGAATGCAAAAAATTAATATTTAAAAAAAAAATGTGATTTCAAACTTTTTAATGTACACATATATTTGTCATAAAATTCTCTCTTTACCTTAAATGTATTTGTATATACATTTTTATACTAACTTGGTATCTTTAATTGATTTTCTTCTTATGTTTTATATGTAACAAATTGTGCAAGCAAAAAAAAAATGTGAATGCTTTAAATCAATAATTTGTAACACATATAAAATAAAATAAATGATTAAACTATTCGAAACAAGCAAAAATCACTGAAGAAATGTTAGACGTAACACTAAATAAAGACAATGGTATTTCATAAAGATTATTTTTATTTGGATTCAATAAGGCATTGAAAAAAAACAAAATAGTGCACATACTCTCAATCTTATGAGATTATATTTCCTCTATAATTATAAAATATTATTGCATTTACAATTTAAAAAAAATGATATTTATTAAGAAACAAATTATATTAAATAATCTATCTGAGTTTCATCAATCAGGCCATTTTAAACTAATTAACTAATGTTGTAAAATCTATCTTGATGATTATTGTGTAAATAAAATATTATGTAGAAAATTATAAAGCACTAGCAAATTTATTTCTGAAATAATAACATTGCAAGCAGAAGTATTAGTTGGAAGCATCAATATATCAATGAATCTTGTATCATTAAAATGTCCGAATAAAAAAATGTTTTTGCCAAAAATAAAGTATCAGTTATTTCTTTATTACTGTCTAATGTCAAATAAAATTAAAATAATTCAAGAAAGAATATATTAATGTCAATTGAGAAAAACTTCTATAAGTACAGTATATGAGCTACAGTAAAAAGAAATTCAAATACAAGAATATAAAATACTTAATAAAATATTTTAAAAGCACTTAATTATAATTAACAGAACAGTCTTATAATATATAATTTTGCGGTGGGTAAAATTTATAACAGGTGACCATTCAATAAAACATGCTTAAACATTAATAATGAGTTTATTACTACTTATTGTTAATGAGAAATAGCAATTATGTATTTGCCTCTAAATAATGAGTTACAACAATAATTTTAAGGTGTATGTGGTTTGTGTAGTGAGGAAAAGTTTTCAGTTGTTTATATAAAAACGAGTTGGAATTCAATTGTATTGACGGAAAACATAGATGAAGGCCTCATGGATATACTTCACGTTAATATATTTTGTAGGATTACCAAAAACAGCAGACTTACAATCATGTATAGACCATACAACGAAAAACTTTTATATAAACTTACACAATAAGTATGGCACGCAATGTGAGTATTGACAATATTAAGTAAACTACTTGATATAAAAATTCTCATAGTAAAAAAGTATACTATTAAACAGAACTTATAAAGAACTTTTTTTGTTGCAAAAGTATAATTTGGTGTGAGTTCAAAACAATCATGAATACATATAAGAAATAACAAAGTAAAGAATAGATCGACTAGCATAATTTATATTCACGGTTTGTTAAACATTATATTTTTATTACCAGTTCCACATGCGGAGCATATAAAGTTCTACTGTATAAAGATTTATCTTGACAGATTTTTGTTTACCGAAACTAATTGACAGCCAATAAACTTTCTAAGATTAATAGAGATTAGAGTCTAATCATTAGACAAATGTGGAAGATACAAGCAGTCTAGTAGAGCAGGAGAAATAAAAGCTTATAAAAAAGGAGTGTTATACTTCCCAAATGGTTCCAGGCATTTCATTGTCAAAAATAAATAATATATAATAACAGCCAAAAATAAACAATTGACTGTTTTTTTTTTAATTACTTTGAAATACATGTTTTGTAATATCTGTATGTTATAAAATACAAGCACCTCCCATAGTTGCTGGTTCTCCAAATGTACAAGGTAAAATTGTTTGGGACGAAAAGGGTGAAAATAATCATTGTATTCACTCTTCCATCTATAACCCCACAACAATTTAATGATATTATATAATATTATGAGAAAAATATTAAGTAATTTATAATTTGAAATACATTTTTTTAGATAAAATCACTCAAGAAAGACAAATGTTGAATGAGATAATGTCGTTCAAAGTACAGATTCATGAAAAATTGACAAGAAAGAAAAGAAATAATTCATATATTGCTACCGATATTGATGTAAATTTGTTACAAGAAAGTGGTGAAGGTGAGTGAAGTTACAGTACTCATACTTAGGATGTAGAATATAGGAGAAGCCTTTGTATTTACCAAAATAAAATGTTACGATATTAATGATCGTGTTAATGAATGATATTAATGAATGTAAGAAGTAGATTAAGTTTGTAATGAAAGAAAATTTAGAAGAATTCGAGTTTTGTTTGACTGCATTTTATAATTTAAATAAGATAACTTACATGAGACTAAAATATATAGATGAGACATATAATATACATTTTTTTTAACTAGTTGATGTTTTTAAAAACTGCAATAAATATAAAGTAATTAAACGTTATTCAATTTCGTTTAAAAAAATTATACTAATTTCAGTCAGATTATTAATTTGGCTTTCCGCTAACACCAAAGTAGTCCATAAAAATATATGCACAATTATGTTTCTCCAAATATTTATAGAGTTCTCCCATATCCATGTGATGTTCAATTCCACGATTGTTAACATTTTTGAAAGATATCTCTTCAAAAATAAGAAATTTATTTAGAACTGGTTTAGACTGATAAGGAAGTAATTCCCTTTTGCGTACAACAATTTTTTTCCAGTTCATGGCCCGTATTCTCGACCACCATTCCTCACAATCTTGCGATTCTGCTTCCACACATATAATTCCAGGTTTACCAGGAAGCATGAATCCTGTGAGATTAAAATCTGCTGCTAGTGATAATATTTCTTTCCGCTTGCTCTTACTGTAAATATGATGAGAATAAATCCAAAGCCTAGAAAATGACTTCTCACGTTCAATCCTTATCTCTTCTACAATTGGGCATTCCTTAGTAGAATAGTTGTCAGCGTTCTCTTGTACCCAAGATATTACAGAACACAAGCAAGTCTCTCCTCTGCCTAATAATGTGATGTAAGTGGTCACATCTTCATTTAACAGACGCTGTTGATGACGGTTTAGTACATTACTCCGAATGAAGATGTCCGGTTCAGTCACTGGATAATCTTGGGGCAAATTTACACAAACTTCGACTTTCATTTTATCAAAAGATAAATTAATCAAAAAATCAAACCTCGGGGGTATTTTTGTTGTTTTCCCCGCGATATATTCGTTGACATCTATCAACTGGCTTGGATCATCCATAACAAACTCTCCAGGATTGGAAAACATCGATTGGATCATTTCAATTTCTAACAGCTGTTGCTTCAGGCACTCCTCTATATCACTTCGGTCACATATTTGAGACAGTTGATCTTCTAAATCGCGGAAATCTAGAATGTCATCTGACATCTCGTCGATTGTTGACGACATATTGCTTCAGATATGATGATCGATGTACGCAGATTTGAATAATACAAACTCTTCTCATAATTTTCAAGTAAACCGTTAAAGCGCTGACCTTACTTTCGCGAGGTGCAGTATTACTTCAGTGATTACACTATTACAAACACGTGTATATACAACACTATAAACAATATCAATGTTGCCTGTTCAGTCACTTCTGACATTTCATTTCATATTTAAATAACACAAAATAGTGATATGGCTTTCTAGACAAAATTATCCAATTCAGAACACAAACAAGAAAGATGTCATATGGTCTGTTTGAAGATGTCAGTTTGACATTCCGGTTGACAGCTGTTGTCATATTTGCCATAAATAAGTTTTTAGAATATCCGAGTAAATGCATACTTGGCTGCTGAGTTCAAGGTTACGAATACTGGTAACACTATACTGCACCGCACGTAGGCATCGGCGCTTCTCAATCTTTATTGTTTATAAATATATAGTTATAAACTATGATAAATATAATATATATTACTGGGGACGGGAGATTGAAACACAAGTTTCATAAAAAAACTACATCTATTATAATAAAATATAACTATTTTTTGCAGAAATAAGTCGATTTAAAACGTTTGCTGAAGCGGGACAAATACCTGTACCACATGCTAAATCAATTGCATTATTTTCTCACCGTAATGTGGACAAATCAATGATTTGGCATGCCATAGCCTTACAAGACAATTATGAAACTATGGGTGATTTATTGAAGTTATACAAATATAACCAAAATGTAATTTAGAAAAAATATTTTCAAAAATCTCTTCATAATTAAATAAAATATAATTTAATTTACCATAAATAACAGAAAATACATGTATTTTGATTAAACAATGATAATATGGATGATGAAAAATAAGACATTGTAGTATTTGCTACTTCTTTTCAAGTTTTTCCAATAGATTTAATTTAAAGCCTTATTATACAATGCGGACAATTAGAAAAAAGAATAAAATACATTATACAAATAACTATCAATCACATTTATAGAATTATAACTTAATTATTCGATTGTTGTATAATGTAGTTCTACAAGGAAGATAATTAATTATTGGATGTAAAATAATATGCATTAATCGGTATTTTGACGTTACTTTTAGCAACAGAATTGGATTCTTTTGTGGACAGAAAAAATTTTGAAATCATCAAAAGTGTACTCGATTCCAGACTCTGATGGAACGTTATTAGTGATCACTCATAATTGCATGTCATCTCCATCGAGTGACGGGGTAACAGTGTTCCATCTGAATGATAACAGCAGATTGCAGAAGATACAATCCTTAAAAACTTGTCCATATTAGTTTTGATTGAAGGTGTATTATGTTGTATATATTGTGATTTTCGAAGAAAGTC
>JAGVSQ010014968.1:0-10378 GCA_022683975.1 Rhyacophila evoluta
AAATTATTTAAAACTGGTAAACTTCCATTTGTGAGATCACTGTTAGCGACCCGGACTTCGCCTTTCAGCATCTTCAGGCTACATTATATGTGGGAAGTGAGCAAACATATAACATACTATATATTGCCTTTACATATTTTTATTAAAGTAATTATAAAATACATTTTATAGTACCATACTGCATATGTTGATCCATAAATTTGCTTTCACTCATTTACATATAATACTCAAGACTGATTCTAAATAATACGATGAATAAATGCTGAATTTAATGTTGTTATTATATAATCTTAGATTAGCGCATCTGGTGAAGAATTATAGATCAAACTTGAAGCTCGACTTAAATTGATATATTTTTGAATCCAAAATATGGAGCCTAAGAGATGAAGAAGACTAAGATTCATACTACATGTATAACTATTTTAGAATATGACTGCCTTAAAAAATCAAATTTCTCAAATATATTGTTTTCCTGGAAATATTATTATGAAGAGGAAAATATGCAATTAGACAAATTCGACAAAAAAATAGAAGTAAGAAAGTGGCCGTACTTTGGAAAAAATGGGATATGCTTTATTTCGGGAACTTGGCAAAACACGGTTTTAATTTAACAGAATCTCCGGGAGTAACTTACTAATCTGCTTCATATTAGATTAGAAAGAGTGATTTATTTATTAATGTTAATCTATAATAGAAACTTATGATACTTTTTAAGGTTATTTAATAAAAATATTTCACATTTTAGTTTTTAGCGCGTATTCTTATGGAATGTAATTTTAAATGTAATATAATCAAAGCAATATGTGTAATTGTTATCTGGAGGTTCGATTTCAACCTGGAATTGGCCACCATCTGAGAATTACAATGTTTCCAGCAACTTACCTAAGACAACGACTTTGGTCGAATCCTCTTGGGGTATCGGAACAGGCACTGAATGTGGAACAGGCATGTGGTGCTGACTCTGCATGGAGACAAGATGGCCGGCGGGAAAGTGGGCGGCGACTATGGCCGGATGGAGCTGTCCATGGACCGGCACGGGACCGTTTATCGAGAATACCTGCGCATGTATTGACTGTGAATACAGACAATAGTGGAGAATTGACATGATTGGCAATGAATCTATTATTATAACATAAAAAATATGGTATACAATAAATTAAAACTATGTTATACTATATATACATGAAAAAAATGTTTTTTTATACTGAATATGATTTTATAAATATAGGTTCTTTCATACGAAAAATTCCATTCAATTTTTCTTTAGTGAAATAAGTTCACTTTGTAACTATCTCCTCATATATTAATTATACATAATGTAATGAACAGAAATTTAATGCTGAAAATTTACTAGATAAAAAAACTTTTGAAATATGAAAAATAAAATAATATGTTCCGGTAGAATAATGAAGCCGAAATAATGGACGGTAAACTTTTTTCCTTTAAATTACAAAAGATGATTTTTCGTCTTTCGATCTTTCAAAACTAAGAGTGATAGATTAAGGAAGAAATTCTAGTAAAAAATAATCTTCCATTACCAAAATTAAGCTCATTGAAAATTATCATATTAAATCGTATTATACAATACTTCAACGCAGTCGTAAATTTTTTTCATTTGATTTTGCTAAGTTTTAATGCTCAGATTCATTCCCGAAATGAAAAAAAATATTTTGGAATGTAACAAAATATCAAGCGAATTGAAATAAAAATGAAAGAAGTAAAACTTCATACTTAATTGATAGATTTTTTTAGTTAAGTGTAACAATTTATAACATAGTGTAATAACGAAAAGAAGGTATAAAAAAACAATAAACAAATTGGAAATGAACTTTGTCAGATATTGAATACACTTTTACAAAAATAACAAGTATCGAGTAAAAAATCTGCCGCATCACGAAGTGAATAAATCATTTATCAACACGAAAGAAGGCAGGTCGGCTATCGCAAGAAAAACAGAAACATTGTGACAAAAAGATTATGTGAAACAAAGCGTGTAAAATCATTTTGGAAAAAATTCATGTGTTCGCATTGTGATATTGGGATTATTGATATTGAGGCGTGTAGGTGTATTGTAATTCCTGTCACTGAAAGCGAAAGCTTTTTTCAGATCCATTATTTTAACATGACTTTTTGAATTCTTCTGAATGATTTAAAAGTAGGATTTAATAAAATACTGTGCTCTTTATAAAACTATACGACAGATTATAAAAAATGGATTGAATGGACATAATGATAAGTTGAAGAAATATTTTATTTAAAGATTTCAAACTTTATAAGAAAAAGTTTGAATCTTACTAAAATAAGACATAAAACGAAGTTATCGAAAATCTAAACATAATATTATATCTCAGAATCATTCGATTTATGTATAAATTAATCGCTGTCACTTTTATATAAATATTATAATCAATTAAACAAGTATAATACATATGACGTAAATCGATTGATTAATTATTTAAATATTTGGCAGATATTATATTTAAAAATATAAATAAATTCATTTATTACAACATTATTCAATTTATTCAATATTTGTAATATATAAATGTGATATTATTTTGATTAATCATAAATCTATATGATGTCAACATAAATATGAAAACGAAGTTCAGTAATTTAAAAGAAAATTACTAAATCACAAAATTACCATTTCTTCAATAAAATTAGAAAGTCTTGGAAAGTGGATTTTTAAAGATCCAAGTGCGAGTTAGTTTGTTTTAATATAATATATTACTAGAGTAACGATGACCAATGGTATCATATTTATATTGTCGAAACAGTTTAATATACAAAATATTAAATCTGTTATGCATAAAACGTTATATTTTATTAATACTGTGCGTAATTTTTACTTAACATGTCTCATGTTAGTTGTAGATAGTTTTTTGACGACTGTTTTTAATATAAAATTCCTTTGATCGTACATTATGAAATACGCAAGAAAATGCACGTGCAGGAATGTGTGTGTATATTACAATCTTTAAGAGTTGAAAAAAATAGCACGTTTTAAAGTAAGCACTTATTTTAGTAATATGAAATAAAATTATATTACAGTTATAGAATATTATTTGGCAGTGAGTATACTTATACCTGAACAGTAAGTAAAAAAAATATCGAAAATATCCTCAAATATTTTGGTTAGTTTTGTGTATATCTGATTCTTTCTTCTTAAGCCATGTTCGCTCCCAAAGTGGAGCATATGGATATTCACAGTGTGAAGATATTCACTTTGAAAGATGAGTATATGGATCTTCGCAGTATGAAGACGTTTTGACATATTATTTTTCACAAGAATTGTTTGTCGACAATTACTTCACCTAATGGGTGCTCAGTCCTGAATTTTTTGATTTTTTAAATTTCGACGGATGTGGGAATCGAACTCGCATTCCCCAAATTACTAAGCGCCCTCGCTAACCTCTATGCAACTAGAGATACTACATCGTGTTGTTTACTATCATGTGTTTGTATTATGATAAGTAGATTCATATTATGTCAAATCAATAGCTTTGATTCAATTTTAAATACAATAATTATTTACGTTACAATATACTGAAAAGATAAATTGGTATGTTGCATTTTGATTTTAAAATTTAAATAAGTATGTTATTTAAAAATATTAATTAAGTAAGCTTACCTGAGGAAAATGTCCAATAGGAATTTGTGTTGGAAAGGGTTGACCAAGTTGCGGTACGGGTTGCTGATAAGACTGTTGCTGCTGATACTGAGGGTGATTGGGAGGCATAGGAGCTGTAGGTGGCTGATGAGGTGGAATTTGCTGTAGCTGCTGCTGTTGGAGCTGCTGTTGTTGAAGTTGCTGAAGCTGCTGTTGTTGTTCAGGGCGAGTTCTTCCATCAAGCAGTCTTTCAGTTCCATCACGTGGTCCCCGAGGACGTGCTCTGCGGGCGCCGGCATCATCGAAAGACGTCAGCGTATGGGATCGGGCAAAACTTACGTGTTTTGTTCTGGAGTAATAAAATTAATCAGATTCGCTTTGTAAAATAAAGTGATAAACAAATATTACGCATTCAGACTGGATAGATAGATGTATTTCATGCTATAATTAATTTATTTTTTACAAATAAACTCGCTGTATGACATGAACAATTTTAGTTCCAATAATTAATATCACCATATTTAATTAAATTATTTCACAGAGTAAGCAGGCTTATCTACTCTGAAATAAATCAAATTTACATTATGTCACCATTATATAATTGGTATTTGTAAATGTTTAAGTCCCTTTATAAATGAGATAAATTGGCTTAGATGCCGAAAACGTTGATCTATAAATCAAAGATCTTTTTACAATTATATTTAATAAGATAAAAGTGGAGACTATATTCGATATGATTAAGGAACATATGGATTTCCATAATGTGAAAACTTATCCTGAAAGAATATTTTTCACAGAAATTTGTTTATTACAGACTATTGCTCAACTTAATGAGAACCCAGTCTTGCATGTTTCAGTTTTTTTTAAATTCAACAGATGTGATAATTAAACTCGAATTCCCCAGATCCGAAGTGCGCATGCTAATCTCTATGCTACAAGGGGACATATATTACACATTACCCACTGAGTATTAAACTCTGAATTATTTTTTTATGCAGCTACAAGATCTGAACCAATAAACTTTACTGTCATGCACGCTTATCCACTCGGCGACAACAGTGACAAACATATTTACCTTGACAAAAAACATTTTTTATTTACGCTTCATAGATGTGTCGAAAAGGTGTTCTCAAATAATAATGTATATTTATTTTATTTCATTTGTTTTCTTGGCAGATTGTTACGTAAAAGTCAATCTCACGTGACTCGCATAAAAAAACAGTGTTATTCAAAGTGTTTCTTAGAGTGAGTTGTCGGAGGTTTATAGGGGATTTCAAAAATAAAAAAAATATATAAATATGTACGAGCTTACGTGCTTTCGCGTGAGAAAGAAAGTATAGCTTTCCCATGATTCCACAGATAATCATATCCGTATAATATTCCCTTCAGACAGTTTGAAAAAAAACTACAATAAATCTCTATATTTCAAATATTTGGTATGATACTTTTTTGTATATAACCTTTATTCACTTTGTATTATATAACTTCCTGTAGTTCATATTTTTACTAAAGAAATTGGGTTAAGCAGAAATTCTAGATGGTAATTAAGTACATAATACGTGGAAGTCGTATATTTCTACACTATCTGCACAAAGCGTAGAAAAGATAGCGTTGTTCAAAGCATTCAAATTGGTGACATGTAAAGATACCTATCTATTTTATACACGAGAGCGTGTATACACTTAATTACATTGTATTATTATTTAAACATTCCCTCCTGAAAGAAAAAATATGCACCTACCAAAAATGGTATGTATATACATTTTTATATTTCTTATAAAAGTGCCATAGCATCGTACTGGAGAATAATCCATTCTTAATTACCTTCACGAATGATGAGTAATGGGTATATTTGGCGTATTTGTACCTATCAACTCTGACTCTCGTGTTGAAATGTTAACGTTTTTGTAATTTAATAATTGCATTTTATTCAATTATAGATTTCAATATGATTCAAAATTAAAACGTTCATCATATTGCAATGCTTTGATTAAAATATAATTGAACATTGTTTTATTTCAAATAATTAATAATAGTGCTATTTACGAAACTAATTATTTTCTAAGTTATTAAATATTTAACATTTGTAAAATTAAGCTCTACCAAATGCATAATAATTAGATCAATTGAATGTTAAAAATAGTTGGATTGAATTTATATGTATGTGTTAATTTTAATGATAATAAATTCCTTTGGTTTTATATGATAACTAATTTTCAAGCGTGGCCCAAAATTAGCTTACATTTTTAATATGCTGCCATTTTTTTTATCAAATGAACTATTTTCATAGTTGATTTCTACAAATGTTTCACAAATTATTTGATTGTGTACCTTTCTACAAATTAACTTCATCGTTATAATATGCAAACATTTCTGGCCGGTAAAAAAACTAAGCTATGATATTTTGTAAAACTTGAAAAAAAAGTATGAAAAGATTTTCCATTTTACAATTGGCAAAGCTATCGAAATATAATAAAATTGAATTTTTATATCAATCTAGTAATATAAAATATAATTACATAATAGTGAAAATAAAAGGTCGCTGCAATGAATATCGTATTAATTATAACCTTACGTCGGCATAATCCTAGGATCACATTTTTCTAGCTTGAAACTATGTGCATTTAGAGTTGGCTTTTCTTACTACCACCATATCTGTCGTATTTAATACCGGTCATATCATATTTTTGGTCTTACTTGGTGCCAGATTAGTTGTTAATATCCTAATTTTACCAAGGTTACAATGTATGTGTACGGAATAATGGTGAATAATAAACATTATTGTAAGTCCCACAATTTATATTATAATTTAATATGTGTTCTTTCAGTTGTAAGCACGCTCGCTTGTAAATTGCTTCGCACTGAAAGATGCGGGGCCAAGTCTGGTAGAAAATGATTAAAATGTAGAACACGGATATTAAGCACGTTTTCACATTGTGCGAATTTATATGCTCCACATTTCAATCAACCTTTGGTAAAAAATATATCTACATGTGTAAATAAATAAGAATCATTCGATTAATTAGTTTACAATTATTTTATATTCTTTAAATAAATGATAAAACATATCACGGCATTTTCAATTAGCTTCTCTGTTTACCTTAATTTCTCGATTTAAAATTATTTTTCCAAAAAATAGTATTAAATAATACATTATTTATTACCATACACATATATCTTTCCAATAACAATTCTTACAATTGCAATGCACTACTTGCTTTCCCCTCCACCACTCGCCACGTCTCCACACCCGTTATGCGGGCGTATACCGTAGCGTGACGAACATAAAGCGCTCTTAATAAGTGTCAGAAGTGTCCTAGGAGCAGTTTCCCAAGACCTTGGTTGGCGTGCACTAGAGTGTGCGTATTTCTTGTTCTAACTAATCATACTCTGTCAATATATAGCCTTGTCGAGAAGAGACCTTCTCGTTTGCCGTAAGATTTTGCAAATATTTAAAAGCTAGAATTAAAAGTCGCAATGGCCGACCGGTCCTCAAATGGTCGAACCGACTTGAGAAGCTCTCCCCTTTCAACCGACACAAGGTGACACTCCCAGAGGGTGTGATTGGCATCCTGCATTTTGCCACATAAGGATGTAGGAGATTCTATAAGACCAAGCTGATAGAGCTTGGAGGCAAAACCACCGTGACCGGTTAAGAACTGGGAAGTCCAATGGTCTAGAGTCAATTTGATTATCTCCATACGCCACTTTAGGCTTGGAAAAAACTAATGCGTTTGTCTGCCTTTGCTGGAGGCGTTCCACCGCTTCTGCCAGGCATTTAAAGCAGCCTTGTACACTAACATTCAGATCACAGCTCTACGAACAGAACTATTCATCGAGTCTAAGCCCAGCGGCGGTGATACCATAGTACCACCAACCACTGCCTCTCGTCCACTGTGCAGTACGGTTGTGGCACCGTGGACCTGTATATGCAGATCTAGAGGAATGCACTTTATCTAACAAAAGTGACATTGCCTATGATAAGAAATTATTTTGTTAATAAATTTCTTAATCATCCAATCTTAGGTGAAATAAATGGCCATTGCGTGATTCAGTTAATTTGTTGATTTTTATCCTACTAAGTCATGCCAGAATTCCTTGACTTTAAGGAATACATTCTCTACTACGCTGCATCAATTCAAATGTAATTCTTAATCATTCTTAATGGAAATGTAAGTTTATTTGCTAACTCTGGTAGAATATACTGAATTAATAGGACTTAGTACTATTGTATTGCAGTAAGTAAATTATAAGCATCATTTTATTTTACGTTTAAATATTCAACCCTTTTTTTTAAAAGTAGATCAGAAAATAAATACCTTTTTTAGTAATTAATTAATTAAAAATCAAACGATGGATAAATATGAAGATGGATATTTTAATAACTTCGTATTATTTTACATCGAAATTTTAAACTCACTCAATTAAGGAAGAAAGTATTCACAAGTCAGTTGAGAACGTATTCAAAAAGGAAAGGCCATAAATACCAGCCGGTAATAGTACAAATATTTAACTTTAAAACTTTTCTAGCAAACATAAAAAAATCAATAAAAGATTGACGAAAACTCCGTATTACAAATTTACAAAGAATCGCTGCATAATTATATGAATTATTTCCATGAAGAAAATTCTTTTTGGTGTGGTTCATATTCATTCTCCGCACGTAATATCGTAATTACTACACAATAATTCGTCACAAATGGTATTATTAAAAAGTAACCTCTCTTATGGTACTATCACTTGCTGGATATAGTAAAAATTTCTCTTATCGAGCTGTAATGAGAAAGGGACTAAAATTAACACAGTGGACATCATTAATATAATATGTCTCAAACGAAATTTGTTACTTTGAGTTGAGGTTATCGGATGAGATTAGTTAAATTTCCGTAATTTTTATTTTGATTTTTTAAAAATATTTACTGGATGATGGCAATATTTAAAAATATACATAATTAATCGATTTGATAAAATTTTAAAACGTTTTGATGGTTAAAAGAATTAAAAGAAATATAAAAAAATAGGTCGGATAGAACTATATATCTTAAAAATATATTTCTTTGAATAGTAAAGGGAATGAAGTAGATGTAATTCTATATAGAGAAATAAAAAAAAACTTGAACCCTAACTATGTCATAATTTAAAAAAAAAAATGAAAAAATCAGAGATATTAAATGTAACAGCGCAACGTTGGTATTTGATATATTTTCTAATTTATTTCATGCCATTTTATTTCAAAATAAAATCTTGAGTAACTTTGTTTGCTTAACTTTGCTATCACATTTAAATCCCACGTGTTTCACCACATGATTGCATCTGGAGACAGAGCAGTGCGCACTGAGTAAGTAGTATATGCATAAATTAAATATTTACCTTGAGTTAGCGATAGAGAATTTCATAGCACAGGTTTTAGCTGTGCTCACATATGACATATCTTGCATAGTCAGCTGATATAAACATGTTTCGACTAACGTATGAGACCGCTTCGTAAAGCAAACACAAAAATTTAACAAGAATAAAAATATAACTTTTTTTCTTTCGAAAAAACGACGAGAAAAATAATACAATTGACAGCAACAAAAACAGTCGTTTGTTTGTGCAAACAGCTGACTATCATGGACTGAAAATACACATTCAAACCAATAGACAGGAACTCTGTTCCACTCAATGATATCTAACAATTTAAAATATTTATCATATATTTAAGCACATCAAGCTATTTTTTTTAAGTTTTAAAGCTGAAACACTATAAATAATTATATATATTATAGAATATATAAATTTTAATGTAGTTGCATTATTTTTATTTAGTTTTGGGTGAAATAAATGTATATGTAGCCAGAATCCTTAGATGAATCGATTAGAATTAGGTACTAGGAAGTATAAACTGAACGAGTAACCAAGGCGGGCTTTCCAATTACGTTGATGGCTTTTCGAACCAGTTTTCCCGCAGGCGGTGGGCGGTGGCCCAATCCCCTACACCGTGAACATACGAGGCGGTAAACTTAATTTATCTTATTTAACGTTTGGCTTATGCATTTAATCAGTTTATTTACTAAAATTGTTGATATATGTAAATATTTCTATCAAAATATGTACTTTTACACTAGAACAAAAATATTATATTTTAGTTGTCACCTTACTAAACGACTTATATTTTCGATCACATATTTTATTTTCGACTAAAAGTATTTAAATAAAAATCATTCTTTTCTTTAATACTATTATTATCGACTGTAAAGAAATACCTCAAATAACTCTGAAAACATCGTACATTTATTCAACAATATTATTATTTATATCATATTATGTATTTTTTATTATGAAACAAAATCGGCTTGCTTAAAAGAAATACGTTTGTTATTTAAAGTATAAATCCTTTTTAAATACTTCCTTCTCGAAAAATAAACATTTGATAATTTCGCTTTTTATATGAAATAAATGCTTATTGGTAGCGTTGCGTTCATACAGGTTATGTCAGTATTTAATTTATTATATCTGTCATATAGATAGTATCTCACGGTCTTTCAGAAATCCGAAATCCCAATGGTTGAAAGAAGAGGCAGAGGAAGTTGAAATTCTCATGAGGCATTCTCAAAACTTGGCTCTATAAGGCATATCTTAGTAAATTCCATATTCTCTGAATACGTCAAGTAGTAAAATTTACATGTGTTTATATGATTTAAAAAACAGTATATGCTAGTGTAGTGTAATTGGTAGCGTGCGTGCCTAGCAATCCGGGGAATGCGGGTTCGAATCCCCATCTGT
>JAGVSQ010014969.1:0-10377 GCA_022683975.1 Rhyacophila evoluta
GCGGATGGAAAAAAACGACGAACGGCGCGATGCTTGCTAGTTGAGTTGTTGATTCAAAGTGAAGAGAAAGAGAAAGAGCTCGGCCGTGAGCGCTTCTAGTTATTAGAAGGTTGGTGATATTGCGTATGCTGCGCTTTTATTGGTTTATAATAGTGTTTAGTTATTGTTAAGAATGTTTGTGACACTCGATATTGATGATTAACTAAATTCACCTTTGTAACTGCCTTTTTTATAAAATACCATAAGTATTTAAGCAATACAGAATATTTTTCAAAATATAATTTCAATACAATGATAATCATTCTAAATCTAATCTATGAAACAAAAAGTACAAGTGTGTTTCTTTCGTAAAAACACTTCCCAAACGGTAAAGACTAGCGACGTAAAATCTTTACAAAGTCATTTTCACTGCTAATTTAAGTCAGTTACGTTACTTTCAAAACTATAAACTATCACTAAAAGACTAAAAATATTGTAAACAGCCAAATATTGAAAAAACTTTGTAATAAAAGGATGTATGAAATTAATTTTAATGAATAAAGAATGAGTTTGAATCTATCCCGTATGAAACCGGCTATTAACTTCTTATAATCAAAAATGTTTCTTTTTCAATATATTTCTATAGTCCGAAACAATTAGTGTATAAAACGTTTCACTATGTTAATAATATAAAAGACAGTGTACATTATACATTATTATAATTTTAATATCCGTCGACTTGTTCGGTCTTCCAATTACAGGAGGTTATCGATCCACAAGTTAGCAAGGCCGACAAAATTATTTCGGCTTCTCAGAATTTTGTTAAAGTTATGTTGGAATGAGCAAGCCTTGAATAAGGACGAAATTGTGTGAATGTGCTACAAAGGAACGTGTAAAAAATGTGCACGTGGATGTTTTCCAGAAATCATAATTGTTGTATACGTAAATAACAAGCCAAACTTTACTCTATCAAATCATAATATAAAAAACACATACAAAATATAAAGATGATTTATGATAATTTTCGTCTTCTTCCATATCCGTTCACTAAGTGGAAAATACGAAGACCACATGCCACCACCAATAATTTATATTGTCTCATGTAATACCTGCATCCTGTTACTCCGCCGAATACATTATAAAGAGAGTATTTATCGGGTTATAATTTATCGAATGTAGGTACTGCATGATGATTAGTTTGAATGCTGAACTATTGACCACTGATTTAATTAAATAAATTAAAACCGAGTACCTATACTATAAAACAGAAAGGAAATGAGTGTGTCTATTTGTCACAAATATATCTCCCAAACAATTAACAGTAACAACGTGAAATTTTCATACACTACCAGTTGTAGCCGGCTACGCGTTGCTGTGACTCAGTCTGATTAAAAACAATGATGCTGTTTTTCAAAAATCATGTTTTTATCTGTCGCTGGTGTGACATCTATATAATAGTAAGCAATCAAAAACACGCGCGTATTTAAATGCAACGTTGTGTCAAAATTTCAAAGCAATTGGTAAAGAATTTTTGGAGATTTAAGATTTTGAACAAGCAAAGATTTTAATTTATGTTGAAATAATTGAATACGCATTATTAATGTAAGAATTTACGTAATTTTTGTAATAAAGTTTGATAGTATGTAAGGTTTCTAATTCACAATCTCCGATTCCAAAACACGCGCAATTACCACTCGACTAACATGGATTCACTAATCAATGAATTCAACTTTAAAACTATATTATTTAGCTGCTATAAAAATGTTATAAACGATTTCAATAAGAAAATGAAGACGTCAAACAAAATTTGACGAAAGTTGTCGATTATATGAGCTTTTGAATGACAGGATTTCAATTTTTCACAAGATTACTTTATAAGACGGGGCGTCGCATCGCTTCAAAAGGCGAAATACTTCAAAAGTTGATCTCACGAGATTGTTTGTATTACGAGTTAAGCCTCCAATCACGAAGGGGATTCCCGGATATCGTTTTCATGGAAAATTTGAGTGGAACAACTTTTCAAGGTTTAACTCAACAAGTCTTATCGAAAAAAAGCATAGACACACGATAGATTTTGGAATATAAAAATAATTGAGGGGTGTATTTCCAACGTGTATTTATTCCACTATGCCAAAATTTCAAGGACAATATTTTTAAAACAGTTTTTTATTTTAAAAAACTATGCAGCATTTTTTTAATGTTTATTTTTGTTCTTAATATTTTTAAAACTGATTTTTTTCTACTGATTTACATGGTATGAAGTTCCGTTATCTTATCTTTTCAGTTTTGGCATGGTGAACTAAATTGAATTTATAAATATATCCTTCAATTATATTATACGATATTGAAAAGATTATATTGAATTTCTTTTTGAGTAGCTGAGGTATAAGCGTACTTGGCTTGGAGCCGGGGATTGCAGGTTAGATCTCTAAAGCTTCTAGATTTTCTAAACAAAGCAGGGTGGCTTCTGGGTTGAAAATTGCTGGCAGTCAATTCTCCTATACAAATCTGACAAAATAAGTTTCGAAAATGAAGAGATACAAAATTACGAAGTGGTAGTTTCCACGCTGTTAAGATCCATATGCTCCACTTTTGAAACGGACATGTTAATATACACTTTTTCCAGCGTTTTAAAAATAAAAATAATGAAGATTCTATTTTATATACGTATTACACCGCTGGTATAAATTTAAAAGTAAGTACTTAGGCGCCGAAAGTTGTAAGTTACATCTCGAAGCTACATAAAAATTTAAAAAAATCAATTATGTAAATGAAGATGATTAGTCCGTCAGTCAGTTACCTGATAATTAATTCACAAAATATATCTGTAAATATAATAATTGACATTTTGAAGATTCATGAGCTCCATTTACATAGCGGATATATTCACATTAAACCGATCAATTTACTTAACTTTCAGAAGAAAGGATCGATACCATTATCAAAACTACGTAGTTGATAGAATTATCAATTAAATTAGTTATTCAATCGATATGAAACGGATTTAACTAAATAATTCGTTATAAGAAAATAATTAGATATAACTCGATTATTACTACGTTAATGTATTATATTATGAGTTGTTTTTTAAACAAGGACCTGCTTTCTGACATTTATATGCGTTGTAGGACATACTATATTATAATATTATAAACCATATGCGTTTTCTGATTGGTTTCCAAGGAGACTAAAGTGATTTACAAAATTTGTCACCAATTCTCATTGATTAATTTAAACTGATACTGTCTAAGTGATATGTACTCTCTTGATACAGTATAACGTATTTTAATTCAGCGTATCATTTAATTGTTTTTTTTTGTAGTATAATATAAGACTAAATGATCAAATTAATTTGAAAATTTCATTATGAAATGAATACGTTATCAATTAAATTTCAATGATTCCACGAAAAATATTCTATGATATTGATATGATATACTTTTGTAAAAAATGTATATACAGTAACCAACAAAAGTATTCTTACAGTTTAATTTTAATAATTAATAAGAAATATATTTCTTTATTATAATTTAATGTTTGTGTATTTCTTCACACTTTTTTTTTAGCAAATCATGATACTTGTCAAAGACTCGTATGTTGAGCTTTGCAAACAGATGCCTGCGTCAAGTACTGGGGGTGAAGTGGCTTGACTTCGTGAAGAATTCGGAGACAAGAAAAAAGAAGAGACTCCCTTGTCATCTTGGAAAAAATGGAAGAACTGGTTAGGGTGCGCACTACGCTTGTCTTCTGAATCCTGTTTATTTTTCTTTCAATCGGTGAAATAACAGCATTTTGAAAATCCAGCGAGTACTATTCGCTGGATGTAATCGGTGAAATTAAGACATGCAAATGTGGTTTTGGAGTATGCAAGACGGCTTGCTGGATTACAGCGTTTCGTGAAGGCGTAATGTAGCAGCCATATGCTCCACGTAGAAAGCGAATACGGCAGAAGTATTCATTCAAATCTTTTTTTATATGCCGTTAATGTTAAAATCCTTCATTTGATAATAATTCTCGAAAACTAAAATTAGGCTGTTCATACCCCTCAAAAATATTCGAAAGTTTGATTATGTAATAACGTTAATGAAGGAAGAAATTATAATCAAACTTAAATCAACGGCCCAGTCGATACTAAATCGTTTAAAAAGTGATATAGGCGCACAGATCCGGTTGGCTGAATATTATTAATACCAGAGGATAACGAACAACTTTTGAAAACACTTCATTGAAAACAACATTATGTAAATTATCTAAATTTTTCATTGTGTGAAATAAGCCATGAATTTTTTCAATTATCTAACTGAACAGATAATTTTTTGGTTCACTGTATGAAAAAATATTAAAGAAACTCTAGTACAGAAAATCAGAAAGTGGAAGATTATGTGATTAAATATTTCGTTAGTATGCCATGTAACAATAACATTCAATTGACCATTGTATCATTTTGGCTAAGCGAAGCACTGAAATCAAACCAACCTTTGTTGAAATAATAATAAACAACTCGTGCGTATATCAGCTATACTAGGAATCCCAAATGAATTATTCATACAATACTGCTAGAATTGGCCTTTAAAATATATCGTTTTAATAATAATAAATAATTGTTTCAATTGAATATTTTAAATGCTGTCATATTTTTGTACAAATAAAATATATAAAAAAAAAAAACAGTTCCATTACAACTGCGCACAACTGACAAAATGCGCGCGTGTAACTGCACACCGAGACAACTGCGCATAATATAATTGCGGATTGCGAATTAGAAAAATTGTACATCATTTAAATCTACCTACACATATTATAATAAAGAGTTGTTTTGTCCGCAGTTGTCTGGTTTTATCATAGATAAAAAACTGTATTCGTGTAACAATTCGGGTACGTTTATACATATACATAATGAAATATGATTCACTTAAGATTTACTCGAGTAATATTAACACTTTAAGAATCCTTGGACTAATGCGTACAATACCATTCTGAAAGTGGAGCATATGTATCTCCGAAATGTGAAGACATGTCTTAATAGATTTTTTTTATTATTAATTATTTGTTTCCAGACAATTGCTCAATTCGTTGGAAATCTAGTCCTGCAATTTTAGATTTTTTTAAATCCAGCAGATGTGGAAATCGAATCTGTATTCTCTGGACGCGAAACGCGCGTGCTAACGTTTCAGTTACAGGACAGACATAACTGCCGGGAGGATACGTAATTTATAAAAGCGGTATTATTATTTTTTCTTCGATTTTTAATTATAATGTTTTTTCATTATGATATTCATATATGCAGATTTTGATATTATATAGCGTTGAAAATGTGTTTCTAGCAGCCTAGAGGCCAGCTGGCGTGCTTTGGAACCGAAGGTTGCGGGTTCGATTCTCACAGCTGGTGATTTTTTTAAACGTAAGCAAAAAAGATGCAAGACCGGATGCCTTTTGGATTAGGCTATTACTTAACAACCATATGTGTACATACTGTATCGATCCATATACTCCATTTTCAGAGCACACATGTTTCTGTTGAAAAAAATCCTGTATTGTTCACTAATTGATATATAATCGCGTATAAAAGAAAACATCTGATAAAAATTCATTATTTCTAATAATATTTACAAATTAAAAATAAAATTCTCGTCAGGTAGACCAAAAAATACGAGTGAACCTTTAATAAAACATTGGCCTGAAGTTGCTTACTGAACATTATTAAATATTCATGTCTAGGGATGGACCAGAGACTAGAAATCTCATAACATGTATACTCGCAACTATGTACAGTTTATGGAAAATGATGGAAACTTTCACTTAAAGCATTTACAATATTACTAAATTGTAGCCTTTTGAATTTTAAAATACATTTTAAGCTTAAAACAAAAATAATAATTCATTTCCAGAGTATTAAATAAATAAAGTAATTGAAACTAATGTTTTGATTTTATTAGATAAGTAAAATAGTAGATCGTGTAACATTAAAAAAAAATGATATATTTTTATATAAAACTGTTGGTTGATATTTTGCGTAACTATGGTTATACATATAGAATACGGAGATGAATAATATGTTAAATTTTATAAATCCTTAGCCATAAACAAGTTTAAATTGAATTGTATTAAAAATCAATAGATATTTATGTACTCGTATATTGAATGCTCGATAATCGGCTGAAATTTTAAATTTATCAGCAATTTTTTCTGCAAGATTTTCACCTATTTTAAAGTATTTTTTACAATTTATACTTATTGACCGATTATGTATATTTGGAAAGATACATCGACCGCGGAAAAGAAAAAAAAACGTAGCCCACACAGAATACATTTTACAGACAACACAAAAACGTATATTTAATGATATCAGCCGAAATAAAAATATTAAATATACACATTCTCGTGCATGAATACTATAATTGGTGTTTTAATAACCAAATCTGATATTACTTTAATAAATTATTTAATAGAGGCCAGTAAAATAGTTGTCTCCCCAATTAGCGTAGTTGGTAGCGTGCGCGTCTAGCGATCCGGGAATGCAAGATTGATTTCCCACCTGTCGGATTTTAAAAATTGTAAAATGCAGGACTGGATGTTCATTGGGTTGTGTAATTGTCTGACAAACGATTCTCGTGAAAATTAATCTGTCAAGACGTCTTCACATTGTGGAGATTCGTATACTCCACTTTCGGAGTGGATATCTTCCCACTGTATAAATCCATATGCTCCATATTAGGAGCAAGCATGGTATATAAAAAAAAGTAATACATATTACATATGCTTTCAAAGCATAAAAAGCTCTCGTTAGATACAGAATATATTGAATAATGTGAAAGGTTAAAATTCGCTTTTAATATTTGTAAACCGTTGCGTAATATTGAAAAAAGTTTTCGAATGAGAAAGCTCCGCAAAAAATCGACGATAATTCCGTATCGAAACGACGCCCATTAATCTGGGCGCCGCGACGTCAATGTGTTGCTATCTGCAAATACTTTTTTTTTTGAGAAGATAGCATGTAAACTATGATACGTGCTCCGCGAGAGTTGCGCATATATAAACACGTGGGCTTTCCTTTAAATAACTTTGAACTTTTAGTGTATCTGTGTGTTTTTATTGTGTATTTGTTGTATAATATTCAAACTTGAAATATTGTGTATACAGAATAAATTTTAATTGATATTAGAAGAAAATAAAAATATATAATTATTTTGAAACAGAACAGCTATGTATTTTAATATCTGCAATATGAATTCGATCGATAATTCAGTCATCTAATTCAAATAATACGATACGTTAATTATAATTTATCTACTGTGGCATCAGTTTTACAATATCTGATATAAAACATATTATTTTATTTATCTATTCCATACTGTATACCTTCAATCTATTATGTGAAAAATATGCAAATTTAGAATTAAAGCTTGTTGAATCTCAAAAACACTTATAAAGTAGCCGAATAAAGTAATAATTAAAATAAGTATTTAAATGATGGAATCTTTTTTTAAAAAGGTTAACTATTTTATACCAGAATATTATTCCATAGTTATATTATTATATGTCTCCTCGGTTAGCGTAGTTGGTAGCGTGCGCGCCTAGCAATCCGGGTAATGCGAATTCAATTACCCATCTGGTCGGATTTTAAAAATCCGAAAATGCAGGATTGGATGCTAATTGGACTGAGCAATTGTCTGAAAAACAATTCTTGTAAAAAATAATCTGTCAAGATGTCTTCACATAGCGGAGATCCATAAACTCCACTTTTGGAGTGGATTTATTCACACTGTGTGAAACAACCATGCTCGCTCCTATTTCATTCATTCATTCAGTTATGTTATAATACTAATTATTCATTTTTATTGGAATAAAATATTTTATTTAAGGCATTTTTTGTTTATTTATTACTTCTTCTTATGAAACCTAAAAAATAATTGAACTGTAATCGTTGTTGTTAAAATACTGATATTAAGAATAATATTAAACAACTGTTTTATTTATAATTAAGAGTAAGTATAAAAAATATCACTAAAATATAAATGATTTATATTTTATTTTATTATAAGTTATTCACTAAAATTAATGAAATTTGATTAAATGAAATATTATAAAGTTGATTTTATAAAAATCTAAGACTACATACTTGCTTAAATTAAAATTTGTTACGACGCCCAATTTAACAGCGTGACCTTCTAATTCCGCGAATCTCCACTTTATATTCGGTGGCAAATCGTAATTGAAATGTCAAGGTTAATGTATATAAAGTTATGCTAATATAACATTGTCTGAATTTATTATTAAATAAAAGCTTGTACAAAAAGGACTATATTTACTTTGCTCAAAAAGATGCTTTATGTTTTTAGTAGCTTTTTGAGATTTCGCCTCAGGATTTCCGCAAATACTTTTGTGCTTAATTTTCCTGAGAAAATACTCTCTTAATATATGAATCGACAACCATGGTTACAATGTCAAGTTTATTTTATATGTTATGAGCTTTATCCGGCCTTACCTTTTTTGTTCAAATAATTTTATTTATACTGTTATTAAATACTTGGTTATATACAATATATATAATTCATTAGTTCGAAGCAGGCTGGAGAGAGAGGATCGATTGTTTGGGCCCCGAATAAGTTGAAATACGACGTCATGGTGGAGAGTTCAGAATTTTTTTTTGAGACTTCTGTACTTGCGGGTTCATGGATACTATTCATGTCCTTATCTAACTGCTTTCATTTTGGGCATACTTTCTTATTGTAGCTTAAAACTGAGGAGGAATATGTATTTGGCGACGCATTTTTTTTACTTATGCGTGGTCTTATTGATAACTCTGCCACCCTCGCTAATATTGGTCTGTATGTCGCAGATAACTACCGAAGAAATCGGGAACATCAGCGGTTTTTCATTCTTAAATGCAGGGCTATCCTGCCAATAGCCGTGCACATGCGGAGAGCAATGGTGATGCTTAACGAGATTGCCACGGATATTGATATCTTCTAGGTGAAAGCGAGCCTATATGAATGTCATTATATATATTATCAGAATAGTATCTGTCTAACTTACTTGGTAGACACTCTCTTCTTCCTTGAAGAGGATAATATATATGTATGGTTCCATGACAACTGCACGCATGACAACTACGCACATGACAAGTGCTCACATGTCATGCCTGCAGTTGTCTGTTTAGCATATATATTTTTAATTCTTTCTTTATTTTTTTTTATATTTTAATATGTTTTTGATTTTTTCGTTATAACCATATGTACATCGTGTTGTTAATGTATTAAACTTATAATTTGTAATATTACAACATGTATAAAATAAATCAATAAAACCACCCGTTGTAGTAAAATAGTCTGCTAGAAATTGCAGAAAAAATAACAAAAAATACGTAAAAATATAATGTCGCTACTATTTTCCATTTGGGAAAATTTCTTATGACATACAGCCATATACGTAATTTTTCTGTTTTATGGAAAAATATATAATTTATCAGCATGTGTAAAAAATTAACAGTTTTTATTTAGGAATAAGATATCGACAATTAAAATTCATCATAATATGTAGTATTTTATTATTAAATGGAAGTATCTATGTAGGCTAAAAATGGTTGTTTTTTGAACTAAATCAACGTCTGCAAATTTTTTTATTATTTATATTTCGATTATGCAAAAAAAAAATTTCAAATTAAGTTTTTATAATGACGAAATTCACAAAGTCTTTTTTAGTAATCATATTAAAATTTTTGAGATGATTGTGTTCTCTTCGTAGAGCGCACATGTATAGAATATATTCTATTTTTGAAAAAAAAATGCAATGAAATGCTTATAAAATCATATTTGGCTGATTTGCTCAAATTTTTACACGCGTTCATAAGCAAAGGGTTGCCAACATAAACATAAAGAGCTCACTCTAGGATACGGAAAATTCTTTGCATAACTATGTGTGTATGCTAGACGTATATTGATATGGTAGACCAAAATATTTTTATCGGATTGAAACGAAGATGTAAAACATACCCTTAAAATGTATGATGGTATACCTAAGGATTTTCTCTCGAACGAATCAATATTCAACTGGAGCATGATAAGCTGTACCATTTGTACCAACTAGAAAATAAAAATTTAAATAATTTTTTAATAAATAATTTATAAATGTCGATGGCTATACGGCGATAGCACGTATCATATAATACATTTGTTAAATTGCACAGCAGAACCAAAAAACTTCAGAAAAAAAAATTGTATGTATTTAATTTTTTTATTTATTAAAAATTTTCGATAAATTTCGTGTATTCTGTGAGCGATAGAAAAATGAAGACTAAATAAAATGGTATCTTTTCGTTCGAATATAAGTGGCTTTAACTAGAGTAGTATTAATATTTTCGACTGATGGTGCTTGATGGAAATTGATTTTAAATTCTAA
>JAGVSQ010014970.1:0-10377 GCA_022683975.1 Rhyacophila evoluta
AACTTCAAATTAAGTGTTAGGTACTTCGATACGAATTATAAATATTATTTAAATTTCATTTCATGAAAATAAAATATTCATCATTCCTTAAGCCCGGGTCACGGAAATAAAATTTTGTTGGTGCCGTAAATGTGACGATTAAAATCCTTATATTTTCGATATAATTATTCATTGTGTAGTATTAAAATATGAATTATTCATCGATGCTAAAGTATTATATTAGACAGTTAAGTTGACACTTCTGATGGATTTGAATATTTTTGCTTCAGTATTTCCTATCTAATGCCAGAAATGAATATTTAAAAGATTAAAATTTCTATTAGAATGTTTAAATATTGACTTCCTTAAATTATAAATTTACACGTTCACATCATCATGACTATGTTCTATTCTTGTTTAGTGATGTATTAATTATAATTGGATGTTTATTATTTGAATGTTCGAGACCGAATGACGTGTTTATTCTAATATTAATCATTATCAAATCTGCCGATTCCAGATTACCTGATTTAATCTGAAGAAGAGGCCTTATAGTTATGATGGTGCTAAAAATACCTTTCGACAAAACTAATAGTCACAATATAAGTAGTACCATAGTAATAAGTCGTAAATTGAAATTTTCATTCGGTTTTAATATTGCTATATTTGGAAATAAACTAAGCCAGTGCTCATTCAAATTAATACCATCGTAACTCACGGTGTAAAAGAAATTCAATATCGAAACTTATAATATATATACACACTTAGATTATATTTAATATTGTGAAATCATCCTAATATGAATGATATTGATCTCACTGTGAAAAGCTTTCATAAGCTTTGATATAATTTAATATGTATAATATTAGTATTCTCCCGAGAAAAGATAATTCAATTTATAATATGTCTTCTATTCTCTGATGTATCATACTCGTATACGTAATGGTATTTTTATTATATACTCACAGCAAAGAGTTTTAATTTACTTTTATCCATACGTTCGCTTTAAGATGACAGTACTAAATTATGTAGTCACATATTCAATAACTGTCAATATAATATATCGAAATATAAGTCTCAAAAAGCTCTCGTCCTGATTTGACCAGTTTTATTCGAGCGTATTTTCTCTGAGACCCTGAAAAATAAAATCATGGCATAACAAAACTTGACGAAACTTATATTTTTGTAAAACCCCCGTATCTAATGGACCTTGACCGTAATGTAAAATTTTATAAGTTTCTTCTTGTTAGTAGAAGTTTGTCCAGCACGGGCGATTGCTCGATTATGTATTCCCAGAAAACTAAATTCAATTTAAAATGCTTGATATTTCGACATATTCTTGAAATAATAGGAAATCGTTTATGTTATATATCGAGGCCATATTGAAAGAGTGTATTATGTTATTTTTTGATATTTTTTTCTTTTAAACTATATACAACTGTATTTTTTGGTGATAATCGCAATTCGCAGAAATTTGATTTAAATAAAACGTTACTTAGTTTTAATTTTATTCTAGCAGAATACGTAGAATTAGTGCTTTAAAAACCTTCATTGTTATAATTTGTTTTGCGACACAAAGCTTACTGGGAAAATAACTTTGATAGTATGAGAGATTGTTTGATTTAGCGTAAATAATTGATCTTATTGATGTGGGGTTTTCGTTTTTTAATGTTACGCAAATAAATAACTATATAATGTAAGCAAACATATAAAATATGCAAATAATATACTCATAAAGTCTACTTTATAGGTAAACATGAGCTTTATTGTACAAAATATATTAATGGAATAAAATAATAATTTTATTAATGAAAACAGTGAATATATTTATAATCCTCCTTTATTTTCGCCGGGTGGTCATGCGGTTAACGCGCGCGCTTCGACGAGGTGAGTTCGAGAATCATAACTACACAAGATTTCATATGTGAAAGATGCGGGATTGGCTTTTGAAAAAATTAGCTGACAACCAATTTTCAATAAAATAAACCATACAAATGAGTTTTCAGATTATTGAGATCTATATAAAATATTTCGGGACAGAAGATTTACATGCTCCATTTTTTTGGAGCTGACATGCTAATAAAGGTTGATGTAGTTTTGTATTCTGAATAATTCTCAGAAAAATCCAAGTAACCCTTTTACTTAGTTTATTATACTCAGCGTATTCAAACTATACCTGAATACTATGATATAATATTGTATATCTATATTTTAATCTAAATAGACCTTAAATGTTCCTGAGTAACACCGGTATATAATAATAAAATTGAAAATTCTAACTTATCATAGTAAATGTCTTTGTGCGAAACGTAATAAAATTATAATGTGCTTCTGAACTTTCTGCATATTATATCATGACCTGAATATTTATTTCGACCGCGAAGGTATTCGGAACTCGATTTCAAAGAATTATAATTTCCACCGCTGGCCTCGTAACTTTCCACCGGAATGAAATTCTCAAGTAACTTTTACGATTTCAATCATTCTAAAGTATCGCCGTATCGTAATGCTATGTAGCTTTTGAACTGCATTCAATAACCGAGTAACTGATCAGGTTTATGGAGTAATTTAATGCAAAATTCAACCGGAAATACGGAGTTGAAATATCCCTTTTCTTCGATAGAGGTCAATAAATTGTAAGATTAGTTGTCAAAAGACCATAAATATGAATGGTTGTATAGGTTTAATCTTCTTAGAGACTTATATTATGTATAATTTATTTTAGTCATTATTAAATTTAAATTTTGAGATCTAACAGTTACACATAGACACTGAAAAGTTCAAAGCCTGTTAATCTATCACACATTTTAGTAAGCACGAAAGAATATCATACAAGCAATTTGCTCCAAAAGAAAAAAGCCCAAAAGTTTAAATATATGCCCGCACACTGTCCTGGTCGTTTAGCAGATACTGTTGTCTAATATTTTTGATATTAAAAGAATAAATAATGATGATTTCACAATTTTTTTGAAAGAGTGTAATTATTATAATTAAAACATAGTCGTAGAAAAATTTGACTATCGAAAACATTCAAAGATGAAGCCCAGGTCGTGAATAATTTAATATTGTTAATTCTTAGTTTTACAAAATAGAAAGGGTAGATGATTTTACCCTATTTTTTGTTTGATATATAAAACAGAATTACCATCGATTATTTCAGCAACGCGAATCTTTTATAGTTAGATATTGTTTGTCGTATATTTTTATACCTACCTTTGTAAGATACCTACAAATACATTGTGCTTAACTGCGTTTTTCAATTAACTGGACCCGAATGTCCCTCGTTACCAATATATATATATATATATATATGTATATGGACAATATTATGCCATAAAAAAAGGAAGTTATGAAATAGGTTATTGTTTTTAACTGTTTAAACTTTTGAAAATCCTAATATCCTAGCGAGAAGTTGACTACGAAGAATCATGCTTAGTTATTTTTGAGAGAAAAAACTACTTTATACTTATTAAAATTACAACCGTTCATATTCACTGAGCATAATATTTTTAAAAAATGGGCGCGAAGACGCAAAAAATCTTTTTAGTAATTCTTGCTGATATCATGAACGACGATATGTCGTTGTTTAGCAGTCAAAGGCTTAATTATTTTACTAAACGCCTGTGTCTTTGTCCTCAAATAGGGTTTTCACAAGGCGTTACGTGTAATATTTATACAATATCTGTGCATGTTGGGTTATTGTGGGCTTGATAAGCAAATTTATTATTTCTGATCAACGGTTCGCGCGAAAATCACAAATTCCTGTGAAAATGTTTCAACCGCCGGCAGATATAATCCAATTACTTCCATGGATATGGTTAAGATAATTATAGATGTAGCCGTGTTAGTTGAGGTATATATTTTGTTGAATTATTTAAAGAAAAACATACATTTGATATTCCGTCACAAATTGCATTCCGTAATGAATACAATACCGTCATAAATAAAACAAAAGAAAATATTTGGGAAAAGTTTTGCTGTAAGTTTCATTAAATTTGTTATACTTATTGATTGTAGATAATAAAATAAAAGCTAATTCAGAGTGAAAAGTACATACTAAGTTTATTACACCCGTATAAATAATTAAAGAACTGCAATTTTTGATATGAGATTATTAGACAGTGAAAAATTTATTATTATTTAGAATACTGATATGCACAATATAATTTTGTCTTCCTATTGGTAAATTATTATGGGAAAACTTGGTATTATGGCATATGTATAAAATAAAGCTTATATTATATTAATATCATGGAATCACATGTCGAATACATTTTTACTTTCACTTGAGTGAAGAAGAATCACTTGTGAAAACTATAAGAATGTAATTTACAAGATTGGCCGCCTACCATTGGACGTGGGCAATAAGGTTTGCAACTGTAGGTAACTGAGTAGACTTCGTACCATCTATTTAAATACTAATTTGTAATAACGCTGTTGGACTGTGTTCTAGAAAGCAATATAATATTATGTGAGTAACATTATATTATTTTACAAAAATATGTAGAATGGTTATTAATACGCAGTGATTTCAGCATATAAATGATGTGCAACGAAGAAGAAATCACCACATCTCCAGTGGATGTATTTTTATAAGCTTTTTTAAAACTTGTTTCTGTAAAGGTAAAGTCCAATTTATCACTGTCTTTATTAGTACATATTTTGTAATACACGTTTTAGCTATCAGATTCAGTATCAGTGTTCAGTTGATTCAAATATGAATGAATATAAAAAACAACTAAAATTTATGCCGTAAATCAATAAATCGGGGTAACAATGTGCCATGGTAAATTAATTGTGCGGCTGAGTTATGATTATTTCGTTAACGAAGAGAATTTACTTATGACATCAATATTCGTAAATTGTACTATGCGCATGTATATTCCTCTCGCCAGATCTAATGTTTTACCAGAATATGTCAAAAGCAGATGTAAAATAATAACCAAATTGACCGCGCGCAAAATGTGCCACTTTCAACGTTTACGAACGCATTTGGTTACATTGAAATCATTTATTCGCAACGTCGCTTAATGTAACCAAATGCTAATTTTTATTTGAAGAAAGAGCGTACGTTTTTCATTACTAAGTGGACAAACGAAAATATTTCACTTCGTTTATTGGTTTATCGTATTGAAATAGGTTTGTGTATTAATTTGATTAGTTTTCACTGTCGTCGCTGTTCTGGAAAATCATTTGTAAAATAATAATTATGAAATAACAAGAATTTAAAGCACATAAACAAATATCTGGAATAAGATTAAAATGATATTACAAGTAAATACGGTGACTGAATTTTAAGTACACTTCGAATTTGATCGGCGTATTAAATTTTTATATATTTTTCATGATAACCAGATACAGAACACAACAAAAGCGCAGATAAAAAACTGGTCACAGAGAAATATACCATTTACCACAGTACAGGGTATTTGTGTATTCTATAATATTTTTAATATAAATATTTAAAAACATATATAATGTGAAATCAGATAAGACGAAGTAAACAAGCAAGAGACTTCTTATTATAATATTTTAACTCCTATAAACCCTTGTCATACACATAAATTATAGCTGATTAAAACAGCAAAAAAATCTTATACTTCATCCTAGAATGCTTTAATCAAATTCTCTTCAATTTTTACAAATACGCTCGTCTTTTTTTACTATTTTCGCTACGAATATTAATTATATTTTTTACTAAACTAATTTTAACCAATTTTTCAATTTATTGGATATCCTCTCTTGGGTCTTCATTGCGAAATTCAAACCAGTGCTATTACCAATTCAGTGGCATTTGTTATACCTCGTTAAGCGACGTAAAAATTATGAAGTCGAAATGGATATGATTTCGTAAACATTATATTTTGCTGGTAATAATTTCCTAATAAATACTGAATATCTTCTCGCGTCTTCCCGTCTCCACGGATTTTTTCATCATTTTGCAAGTATTATATTATATATTAATGATGAACTCTTTCCCTCTATGAAATTGTTTGCTCGGGTAAATTTGAAAGACTATTTAACTTTTGTACGCTCCTGTAATTCCCTGACTGGATAAAGAATTCAGATACTACCTTATCTGATAATAATAAATTTAAAAAAAAACCGACCCATATTTATTACGTTTACATCTGTACCTTAATATCTAATGTACTGATGTTAAAATGAAGATATCCACATTAAAGAAATGATAAAAATACCAATAACACAATAGAGGTTACTAGTTACTGTGGACAATAATATGGTATTTAAGATAAAACTCGCCTCATCTGTATATTCGCTTTTAATTAGATATTTTCGCTGATATTATTCAATAGTAATGTATATACTAAGAGTTATTTTTGTGTATCTAATACCTGATTCATAGTTCGGCTAATAACCTAGTACAGTAGACACTATTAGCATGTTACCAGGTTTTTTCATAAAAAAAAAATACCATAAAAATGAAAGCCAGCAGTCTAGACACTTCCAAAAAGGTCATAAATTAGTTAAATAATGACTTCGCACGGCTTTAATAATCATATGAAGATTTTAAAGTTACGTATTCACCTCAACAAATCATTTGTGATTACTTCTTAGTAACAAAAAAGTGGCCGCATTGATTGATTGAATGAATAGAGTGTATCATAACTCATTATGTACAAATAAATAAGTTAATAGCTTCAATTATTATAAATATATCAGAAGAACTGGAGAAAGAAATTCGAAAAAAAGGTAGAAAATATATGAGTAGAAAAATGGATCAGCAGAAGAGATGCACTGAGAGGTACAATTTTTTTTGTAAATTAATTAGAAATAGAAGATCCCAAAGACTACGTTGTGACATTGAGGACTGTTTTAATTTTTCGAACACAAGTGAAATTACAATTTCAACGTTCTGATACTCCCTGGCTTTTTTTGTTTATATAAAATGGAGGCTTAACATTTTAAAGCACCCATGGCTTAAATATTCTGATACAAATTTCAAAGTTAAATCTTTGTTGGAACAAAACTGTATTTTCACGCAAAAATCAAAAGAATATGAGTGAAAAAATCAAAAAAAATATGAAGACTGACGATACGTGCTCAGAATTTTTTTTGCCCCTATTTGGTATTTGGTTGGAGATGACCGCTACTCGCATGAAAAACTAGAATCAGTTCTAATTTGGTTCTTAAGTTAAATATCGAGTGACTATGGCGTCTCTCAATACATATAATATACATAATATGTTAGTATATAATCAGTAAAATTTTATCAGCAAATTCCTTATCTAATAAAACTTAAGTATCGATTGCAAACATACCAACTTACCTAAGATTAATTAATTGTCTTTAGAATTCTGTTTAAATTATTGATGAACGTTAATTAATATTTCAAATTGTGGCAAGAAACCGGAAATTCGATTAAACTCTTCAACCCCTGCGGGACTTTTGTTTTGACAATCGCTACACTTCGTTAACTTCCGTTAATCAGTTCAAAGTATGAATAACCTTTCCAGTTTATGGCTAAATTAATATAACAGAAATCTTGTTTCTGGCAGGTAGTGACGTTGAAGGTTCAAATATTTGAATAAAAACTATTTATAGCTGTGGCCCTTTACCGATCAAATAGAAAGAAACCTGTAGAATACGTTTTGTGTAAGAGCTGATAATCGCAATATATAATCAATGTTTTAATTTTCATCTAAAAATGAATTAATAATTATTCTTTATTTGTCAAAAAAATAAAAGTAAAATCAAATGAAGTGCATACGGAAAGATAGATCAACATCCACCCAAATCGTAAAATGAGTTATAAGTGCCATATGGTAATTAATTTTTATATAAAAAAAATATACAGTGAAAACCATGGTAGACGCTCAGGAGTGCACTTAAGATGGCACTGTTTATTCAGCGTGAAACATTTTTCAAGTATTAATATGCCGTTTATATTCTTTTATGCTAAATCAGTTTCCTTTAAATTCCTTTTTTGTGTTTTCGCCCGCTTCATATGACATGTAATAATTTGTCATATGAAGAAATTTAAACAATGGACATATCCGTATTAAAAAATATTGTTTGTTTCAATCTAGAACATCTGGACATATCATATTTTGATATTTGTACTCCTCACTTATACGGTTCAGGTATATATAACTCAAGTTTTCATTATAGACACATATTTTGCCACCTTACTATAGGTTTACTTAAATGTAATTAAATAGAAGATTAAAGTCTGCATGATTCGAATATCGAAGAGAGTTAGAAGATTAACTAAACAAGAAATAAGCGATTGCATGGTCTAAGTTTTTGAGTGTGCTACCGTAGATGCTCTATTAAACTCCAAAGAAAATAAATGTTTATATCTAATAGAACATTGAATATTATTACTAATTTATTTTTTCCCCTTATTGGTCAAATGATACACTCGCACTTCGAGGCCAGAGATTGCGTATTTACATACCACAACTGTTACAGGACTAGGCACCATGCGGATTTAACAATATGCTGACAACTAATAATTATTATCGTTAAAAATCTGCAAAAAATAGTTCCTCGTATTACTCAGATCTATATGCTTTATTATCAAGGTGACACGGTAAAAGAAAAATATGTTTTAAAGATGTTAAATAAAAGTTTACTTTCAAAAATCCTTAATATTCACTTGTGAGTGTCTCTGTAAAGTCACGTCTTCATCTCATATCAACACTTTGAAAACTTTTATCTCTCGCTCTGTTAGTGTAAATAACTTTTTCCCGGACTTACGCTCATTAATCAAAAGATAAGATGGACATGCTTTTCGAAGAATGTTAATCACAACAATGCCACTTACTTTATACGATCGCAATAAAATAAAGAAGAAATGAGATTCTGGAGTCTGACATGTGCCACGGTCAAGTTTATTTTTACGTCTTTCCATTATTTCTATGAATACTACCAGCTATATTTTTTCATTCGTTTTTTGTGCATTACTGAATGCTGTCCATCAGTCTTCCTGTTTCTCTTCATCTAATACATACTATTAATGTGCAATTACGTTGATGGTTTACCTATGTTTTATAGGTTGAAACAGATTAACCGAGTCATGCTGTAACCACAACAACTACATAGTAGTTTTCTATAACTTTCTCTTAAGCGGATCCCTGTTCTATTATATATAGGGTGATGAAAAATCTACATATGCTATCTGACAACTGTACAGAAAACACAGTGATGTTGCGGTGCGATGTGGTTTTTACGTTTTGCTACTATTTTAAATATAATTCCTTTTAACACCCACTATATCTCCATATCTGTGTTCAAACGTACACCGTGGTGTACCAAAGTGAGACGTTATTCAGCTCCCAAGTACTTAAAGTAATCCAGGGACAGCTTTCCATGACCATGATTGCATGTAATAGATTATGCATGTTTCTTATTCTACTTAGCTGTTAATGTAAAGCTACGTTAAAAATAAATTTACTCGCTTCGTGTAAGGTGATGTACACTTTTTGAAAGCTAGACAATTATCTTTTGCAATTACTTAATAACAATGGTCAACCGATCCTGCAAACGTGTTCATCTCGTTTTATCAACCATATACACTACTAGATGTGCCCGACATTCACTCTACCTGACCTTACATAAGGTCTTAAGTAGGCGAATTCCGGAGCTCGATATCAGATATTCGCGACCCACTTTATTTGATAGGAATGTCTCGGGAGTAAATAAGTGAAAATTATCTGAGACAAGTTTTTACACATTTAAGTGTTCTCAATAAAAAAACACACACACACACTCATATATATAACAATACATACACTCCTTATATTCAGGATACGGATACTACTTCTTCGCTATCATCTGCCAAACGCACCCTTCTTTGTCACACTAACATCCGCACGGATATTGTTTTAATAGTCGTCCCACTGATGGAATGATGTGGCAGGAAGACATTAGGCGCGTTTGAAGTATTTTGTTTCCTGGCCAGCTCTAGCCTCGTTGCATGACTTTATCTACGTATCAGTGATATACTTAGTCTAGGTACCTTCTACATATCTACATTATTAGCTTCTCTGTTTCACTAAAATTATATTTTTAACGGCTCTGTTAAAACATACAGCGTATGTAATTTAATAAAGTATATTATATTGTTGTCATTCCTATGAAATATTTTTAATGCAAGTGTTTATTTTTTCATTTATATGGTCCAAATCAACCGTATTTGAAGCTTTGAAAACAAGTTCTTATGACGGATTATGACGAGAAGATCAATGAACAAACCATGCAGCTACTAATAACTGACAAAGTGAACCTGCGGTTGCCTCAAAAGAGTCTAAACCTGATCTGCCTATTTTTAAGCCGACCAATTTTTGGCGTCTCGGAAGGCCGCTAAATATTATCTGTAGAATATATTCGGTGGAGTTACGGGATGCAGGTATGACCTGGGAGGACGCAAGA
>JAGVSQ010014971.1:0-10377 GCA_022683975.1 Rhyacophila evoluta
CAAAAATTTTAATTATTGAAATTGAAGCAATGACTTCATTAAAATTTCCGTTTAACTATGGTTCACTAAATAATAAAAAAGACAAATGTATCGAGCGCCTTGTACTAGGTTTATTTTTTGATACAAAATATGGATCAAATACAATACAAGTATGGTTTTAAAATTATATTGTATAGATTTAAGTCTTCCACTCTAGAATAAAAATGGTGATCTATCTTAAAAAGCTATTACGTCAGAATAAATTGATTTTATCCATAAAATTCGTTTTGATATTATAACAAAAGTATTGTAAATATAACTAAAGAAAAGATTTAATATTTTTTATATTTTAAATCCGTCTTCACAGGTATGTTTTATAGTACTGTGTGGCTATAGAATTGGAGAAATAGATTGAATTGGAAATCGAGTAGTGGGAATAATGAAATCAACCATTGTGGCGTCGATAGAAAGGTATATGATTTATTCATGTTTAGTTGTTGTTGGGGGTGCCTCCTGAATGATTCTACCCTGCTTATTTGTGAAGGGTAAATTTAATTGGAATTTATTGAACAATAAATTCACTTTATTATTTCTTTTAATACAAATACAAGATAGATATCTCAATGATATGTGGAAGTCATTAAAATCAAATAATATTTTTTAGGCTAGAAAAAATACGTAAATATTACAAAAAAAAATTTAAAAAAAAGGTTGAATTCAGCATCAAAAAATTTCCTTATGCTCCTTCTATAATTATTTTAATTTGAAAAGAAACGGAAGATTATTTATATAGCTATTCACATAAACACATAGAATTCCTCATAAATCAATCCTATGGGTTCAAATTTGTTCTCAAGTGCTCATTTGATTGCGAAATGAGAGCGGCCACACGTGGTAATGTTATACACATTCTTGCCAATTTAGAATAACTTTTGAGTTTATTTTGTTAATTTTTTGAAAAATTATAGTCTTATTTACAAATTGGCATTTTCAATTTGATAGATTTTACGATATTTGTGTAATTGATAGCGGTAATGGGTTTTAGTGTTTAAAACAAAAGTTCATTAAAAATTAACTCACTAATGAAAGGGTTAATTTAATTAAATAAAAATACTACAATAATCAAAAGAAAATGGAAATATTTTATTTAAAAATACTATCAAATAATTATAACATCTATAAATCTAAAAATTTGAGTCATTTACGTAAACATGTATTATATTTTTGGGAATATTTTTCATTTCTGCATTTTCAGCTGCAGTGGTCAATTTCTAGAATTATTGATACAATATTTTATATTTACTCTACGTGTTTTTCTAAGTTACAGCCATCAAAATAAAATTATTACCTTCGTAAGCATTAAATATAAAACTTTTTAGTTAATCTCTGATGGTCAAGAGATTAACATGCGGACTTTGGAGCTGATTTTAATTTCTACAGCTGCTTGATTTCAAAAAACAAGTGTGCAGGAAAAGATGCCTAGTGGGTTAAGCTGATTGCTATGAAACTGTAATATAATCCATTTCTTAAGTAGAAATCTTCCGCATTTGAAGAGTAAATTGTAAAAATCTTGAAATTACAATAATGTGGAAAATTTTATGCCATGATATTAAAGTTAAAACTGTCTTAAAACAGTGTTTACTTCTAAAAATACCATTATATTATTTTCATATTAATAAAGCAATCATTTTAATGACTTAACATTTACTTAGTAGAAATTTTAAAGAAGTTTTAAAAATACTTATTAGATTTAAATATAATAAAATGTATTTATTTGTTTTTAAAACGACGTATCTTTGAACGAGAAGAATCTCTCACCGTTTCCCTGTCTCATGTTAGAGCTTTCCACTTTTGGAAAAGCATTTTGATGACATCTCTATTTACACAGTCAAGCCATTCGCCATTTGCGATGTTTTACGGTGAACAAAAAGGTTTCTTCCCATCAAAGCTAGAGATATCAAATCCAACTAGAAAACCACGCACATTTCAGAGGATGCCAACCAAAATCGATATTATAACATTTCTAAGAAAATTTCTAGTCTAGGTCTCTCTAAAAACTTTCTTTGAAACACGAATTACGTATCAGGTTTATTATGTCACAGAATCTATCATATTGACTGATATAAATAGGCTTCGAATAATGAAAGATTTTTTTTGTTGGCTTAACCCTTTCATTTGTGAGTTTATTTTTTATGCACACACGTTTTAAACACTAAAATCTTTCACTGCTATCAATTCAAATAACATTCAAAAATAATTGAATCGGATATGCAGATTTGTAAACAATGCTCTTCTATTTCCGAACAATGTGAAAAATAAACTGAAAGGTTATTCTAAATTGCTAAGAATGTGTATAACATTACCACATGTGAGCGGTTTCATTTCTTGATATCAAATTTGAACAAATTATGGTGATTTATAAATTGCTGTGTACAGTAATATATTTAATCTTTTTTTTCTTCCTAAAACATAATAATTAATGAAGGAGCATTAGGAATTTTTTCAGTGCTAAAATAAACTGTTACTCATTTTTTTCATAATGTTTACTTATTTTTTTCTTACCTAAAAATAAATGATATGATTATATGACTTCTACATATCATTGATAGATCAATTTTGTATGTATTATGTAGTAAAATAAAAAATAACATTTTATTAAAAAATTAAAGAAAGGCTTTAAAAATAAGGCGACATGGCGTATGGACATACATGTACGTCCATATACTCAAAAGGTTAATTTTAATTGACTTTGAATTGAACGGCTTATTTACAAAATATTCTTCTACTTCTTTTGTATAGCAGAGTTTCGGCTTTAATAGACAACTGCTGATCCATATTAGTCTATTATACCAAAACTGTATAACCAAATACTAGATGGTCATATAGTTTTCTAGAGATAATATAATTTTCTTATAAATCAATGAGTATGTCAATGTTTACTAAAATAAATATCCCATTAAATTCACCCTTGCAAAATAAATATAATTATTCACCCTCATCTCAAAAGTACGCGCGATTTTTAAGCAGACATGAATATTTTGTAAAACCAACGTCAACCAAATTATCTAAGTAAATTAAGGGTGCTGCAACCCTTTAGGCATACTTATAATGCAGGCTATATCAGGACGCATAAAGAAAAGTCATATTAATTAATTTATCCGCGGGAAATTCTCGTGCTTGGAGATGACCCTTGTAAGTAAATACTTCAAGTTATTCAACAATGATTATTATGCACGTGCACGCAGCCTCCGTGTATACTACCCCAATTTACCCTCATACCCCTACCGCATGAATTCATTGACAGGCTGTTGCGAAAAATACTAACCGGTAACTAAATAAAAAACCTTAAAATCTATTGTAACTTTCCAATTTTCCTAAATTTTTTTCATTCTTCTGCCACTTAAAAATAAGGTTTTGAATTTTATCTAGTGCACTCTACACCAATTAGAGAGATCGCTAGTTTTGATATTAAATCATATTAAGAATCTATATTAGCTCATTTGACATATACTAAGTATTCCAAGCATTTGCTATAGCTGTAGTAATTGTAAAACTGAGTACAAACTTTAATTTATTTTTAATTCTATAAAAAAATCGCAGGAACCTGATTAATCTAGCTTAACTAAATGAAAGTTTGCTAGAACATTGATAAAATAAGTTGTATCCAAATGTAAACTATTGAAATGAAAGATTGGAAGTACCATATGAGTACTGTTAAATCCAATGTGTAAACTATTTAATTTAAAGTTACAAGTTGATACCATTATATTCAAAGTGCATTTATAAATAAGCCAATTGAAAATACATATTGCTATTATATATTTTAGCAGAAAATTGAATTAATGCAATTTAATGACATAGGAACCATTGATTAGTTTATTGCATCTGGTTTTAACATGAAACTCAATAAACGTGAAAAAATATTTCAGCCCCCTCAGTTTCATTTTTTTTTGTTTTCCACTGTAAATAGAACTTAAGCTTTTATTGTTACTTTTTTCAATTAAAATCAAACCAATGTCAGTGTTGGTAGAATGTATAGAATACATAGTATATATTATAAATCTTCATGTTCTAAATAACTACTTTGAGAATTTTGATTTACGACAGCCGATTGCCAGTTAATTGCTCATCCTATTGATTATCCAGTCATATAGCTTTTCCTTGTCCCCTTGCAAGATTTGAATCAGCGATTTAACGGCATCAAAGTATGCTTACCAATTGCAGTTAAGTCGATTTTGTCGCATTTAATTTACTTAATAGACAAAATAACATCTATTCTAAGTTCTAATAAAACATAATAATGAATGATTTAAAAAAGCTTCTTCTGGAAAGCTTTTTTCATTTTTTGTATTTATTTACGTTTTTTACTTATTTTATCTTAGAAAAGACTTTTTTGTAAAACGTACGTATTTATTAGTCAGTGTATTCTCAACATTGTACGTCTTTTAAATTATTTAGAAACTGTCACTCAATCTACGCCGTACAAAAGCTTTTTTCTATTTCAAATAAAAATCTCTTCACATAATGCTGGTTTTCTAAAAAAGAAACTTTCTGTAACTGTAGGTTTTCAGTGAAACCCTATGAAAATGATACATAAAGTGCTACAAATAGAAGGGACAAAGCTACCCTCGGTAGGTTGCGAGAAGCACAAGCCTCTGAATAGGGGATGAAAAGCTCAAATGCGTGTACACGTACCAATCGAGCATGTTATGCTGAGGTACACCAACCAACATTTTACCATAGTATATATTATACAATTGAAATGGGGGACATGAGAAGAATCGATTTTTCGAACCGAATCTGCTTATTCTGGAAATACAAAAAACGTGATATTGAACAAACCTTGGTGCTTATTTTTTGCACTAAGATTTACAGAAACAATTGCTTAACATATAATTAAAAGGTTCCTCTGGTAACTTGTTTGTTACTTATTCTGTATGGAATATGAAAAATTACTCAAGTCTACTGAATCATTCGTTAGACCTATCGGACCAAGTTGTCACAAGGATGAATTCTGATTCTGTATATTTGTTGTACCACAATAAGAGTCTTTTATATTTCAGCACACTTGAATATTAACATTTTTAAGAGTAGGTTATTTCATAAAGTATTTCATTCTGATACATATCGATTAAAATACTAACTTTTTCAAAAATATCCGATAATTATTAAAACAATCCATATGTTAAAGAGAAATATCAATTTTAGCGGCATACAGTCGGACGCAGAATTGTATACTAGAGAGAAGTGTGTGGATAATTTTTGTCTTACGTCTATTTTAAAAGAATATCCAAGCTTTTAGTAACCCTAATAAATTTAATAAAAAGCTTAAGAATATCATTTATGATAACACCAATACCACTCAAAATACACATTGTTTGTTGTTCACATTTTGCGGTAATATATTATTTGCAGATATTAAAAGAATATAAACACGAAGCGATATCGCAAAACGTATTTCTTTAATATCCAAGAAGCAAAGCAATAAACAGACAAGTTCTTTATAGTTGTTGTCACTTGAGAGAAGGGGATGCTTTTGTGCGGGGCGAAAAAGCTTCGGCGACAAACTGCAGGGGGTCGACTCAAAGTAAAAGCTGCGATAAATTTGACAAAGAACTTTTGATGAAATGTAACATCGTATGATTTACATTCAAAGGGTTTATTACGTAAAATATTATCCTGCGTCGTAATGAAAGAGAATCTTGTTCTTATTAAAATTTCATATTAGAACAGTGAAACGCAATACATAAACACACACACACACATATATCGACTGTGGAAAGAGAAAAGGACGTAGCCCTCATGTATTCGAAATAACTTTTATTTGATAATCTAAATGTATACAACATAATACACGTCCAGGAAGAAGAGCTTTCACCTAATCAAGTTTATCGGGTTTTCTTTAATAATATATTATGTTAAATTGATATCATATTGAGTAAATACCAATTTTAGTCTTCAAGCACTTCGGTTGTTTTCATATATTTTTTTTGACTTTGGCTCAAAATCATCATCGTTTTTATGCCTTACATCCTTTGATATATGTGACTTACATCCTTTTTCCTTTCCACAATCGATATACATACTATGTTTGCTTCCAAAGTGGAGCATATTGATCTACACAGTGTGAAGATGTCTTGACAGAATATGAAGTATGAACACAGAAGTAAAACTTGACACAGGATGAAAATAACCATTTCGAAAGTGGAGTATCCAAATCTCCGCAATTTGAAGACATGTGACAGATTTTCATTATTTCCCATGAGAGTTGTTTGTCGAATAGTTGTTTTACACAAAAAACATCCAATTCTGCATTTTTTGTGGAAATCGAACCTGCATTCCCCAGATTGCGAGGCGCGCACACTAAACTCTACGCTACCAGGGCGACATATAAATAATTTATTATTATCTGAGTTGAATTGGAATTTTTATAATGTTTAACTTGGTTTGTCTGTAGCTGAGAGGTTAACGTGCGCGCTTCAGAGTCCTAGATTTCGGTTTCTATTCCAATGGTTCCAGAATTTTGAAGCAACCAAAAAATATATTCACACTTGAACAAAACTTTAATTTCAACAATAGATACATAAATAAACGACTCTAATTAAAACGACTAATGAGAAATAATATTTTCCATTTTAACGTATATGTCACTCATTAAGTAACTAAGAAGGGCGAAGCTGGACATCTTTGAAAAGAAGGTATTAAAAAGGAAGGGTCTTTGAAGTCATCATGTGAAGATGGCATGGAGTGAAGAAGGCACAACATAAACTATATATCACGAATGGCGCTTATCTAAAAGAAGGGCGAACTCATGGGATCAGCTATTTACCAATGGTAGAATAACCCTATAATATTTCAACTATTTGGAGTGTAACAGTATTGAATTTAGTGGAATGTATGACTAAAAAAATAAAGAAATTATTTGAAGATGATCAAGATCAAAGCAAGGATGTCGTAACGCTGGCTATTTTTTAAAACATATGTTTATATTAATTATTAGTAAATCTACTCTAAACTGTTATTTAAAAGTAACTCCAACAAACTATAATGAAGTCCTTGCTATTGTATGTAGTAAATGGCATATACTACATATTTTTTTGATACTAAATTACTGTTAAAGGTACTACTTTAAAAATTAATGAATGTTTTGTTAGTTGGCCGTCGTCTGCCAAATAAAAATTTTGATCGTTTTGTTCGTGGATTTTTATTAATAGTATATCGGCATTTGCCTATAAAATCTTGACATTGGTTGTATTTAGTGTATTTTTCTTTATACATAAAACGCTATATCGATAAAATACAATACAACAATGTATACGGATATTTATTGAAAAAATATATGAAAGTGGCATTATGATAATTATTATAATTTAGAAGAGGTGTGCTTAATAATATATTTATAATTAAGTAACCTTATATTAAAACTTCAAACCGAAAAAGTTTAAGCCACATAAATGTTTTGTTGATGTTATTTTTTCTAAATTGTTAGTATGCGTGTTAGAAAAAACAATGATTACTTCTTCTGGGTGTATATTTTTAATTGGGTGTCTTTGTCATATTAAAGTATTTTTGTTTCAAAAGCATTATATGCAATAAAGCAAAAAGAAATAGCTTGGATATCTTCTGCTTAATTACATTCCAATGTTCATTCATTTTTTTTAAAAACTTAGTTATTCTGTATGCGAAATTAAGTATGATTGCTAATCAATTTATGTACTGATTTACAAGTTCAGTGAAATTGTGTAAATTAAGACCGGTGATAATATGAAAATATCGTGATAAAAATATTTTTTCCAATAAAGGAAACGTGGAAATATAATACGGTAAAAATGTCTATACATGCACCCATAAATAAATGCTGCATTTCCTCTTTGGTTTCGTTGCTTCCCCTAGCGATCATTTATATTAGTGGGCATCCCCTGCAAGCAGAAATTATTATTTTGTCAGGCTCGTGAGATATGGTGCACGTTTGCAGGGGTTGGCTGAAAGAATTTTCCCCCATGGAATGAAATTGCGGGGAAATTTTACCGAGCTCCCTTGCGATAAGTGACAATATGGCAGATTCTGAATTTTCTCGTCTCGGTAATGATAAATTTGATTATATGAGATGCATCGTGTAATTGAAGTCTGATTCGATTATATTAATCGAAAATTAGTAGCAGACTTAATATTGCTTATTTCTAACCATATATTGAAACCCAGTAGACATACGATTAAATATGAAAATTTATTTTATTTTGTTGTCTATGATTTAAAAAAAAAATCATAGTAAAGTTGACCACAAAGAACCATTTATCTTTATTTTTGGTAAAAAAACATTATTATTACAAAAAATATTACCAATATGTTTACTTACTTATACCATGCTCGCTATCAAAGTGGAGCATATGGATCTACACAGCGGGAAGATATCCACTCCGAATGTGAAGTATATAGAATTCCGTAATGTGAAAATGTACGTCTTGACAGATTATGTTTCACAAGAATCGTCTGTCAGACAATTGCTTAACCCAACTCAATGTGTCCACCATCCACAATGCCTCTCTAATATAATATAATAAGAATAAGTCTTTATCTGGAGCTCTGATATTGAGAAACGGTCTACTTTATTTGATGAGAATCTCCTGGAAGTAAATATAAATTACCTAAGACTTCGGTTGCCACGCACTTAAACGTGCTGAAGTTAAAAGAAATAAGAACCATTTTGGAATGGGTAAAACTTATAATTTCTAATTTTCTGAACATATGAAGTGAATTGAATAAATAATGTTAAAAACCTTTCCAAAACAAAGTTCTTCGTATACATTGTGTTCATTTCCAATTATGTGGTGCTTTTTTCCAAATATACTAATATTTGGCTTTGAAAATTTATATTTATGTTGAATTATCAGGATACGGTGGTATGACAATTCACAATGTCGCCACTTATTACTAGAAAAACGGTGCAACGGTGGCCTTACTCAACCATGTATCACAGAAGGCTTAAAGAGTTTTAACGTAACCTGCCTAATCTTCAAAATAATCAGATTTTGGCGACTTAAGAAGCCGATAAATAATATTTCCATTATGTTTTCAGTCAATTTGTGAGATGCTGATATTACCTAGGAGGACGCGAGATTGGTGACATTGGAAGCATTATATGGTGTCTATAGGCTATATTTAGGAAGAGAACATGGAAAAAGATATATTCTATAGAAGTATTTCTTACTTACGTGATTTACATTGCACGCGTGTTACTGAATTCAATTTATGTATTCATAGAGTGATACATTAGCATATATTATATAATGCGCAATGTAATTTGCGTCAGAAGATATTCAAATTTTCATTGTTCCTTTATGCAATACGGAATGCGGATGAATGTATATTTGTAATCCTAATTAGAATAATTGTCAATAATTAGTAGGCCAGATTTAATATAAACAAACACAATAATTTTATCTACGAAAGTCGCCGTCTGGACAAAAAATCCCCAAATTATAATACATGCGTCAAGAACTATATGTACAAAAATCCCCTTTTTAAAAAATCCTTCGTCAAAAACTAAATCTAACCTCACTGAACCTAACTTAATTTCAGCTAAACGTACACGACATGAGGGAAAAAATATTCTTATAAAACCAAATTTAAAAGGCCTAAAAATCTACAAACGTGTAGCAAAATTTCATGAATATCTAATTTAGTGTCTACATTAATTATTTTTATTATATTGAATTCAATACACGTATTTCAGATAGCTGATAGCTGACAGGATAGCGGTTGCACTTTTGAAACGGGGATTGGAGACTCGAATTCCATGGCTTCATGATTTTAGAGGGTAACTAGGCAACTGCACGCATGTCAGCTGCGCACATGACAAGTGCTCAGATGAAATCTGCGCACACATTGAAGTGCTCACACTACACAGAAATTAAAATTAAGACATATACTTAATTTACGTAATTATAGTATCGGCAGATTTTTATTTCAATGATACATAGTCACTTACTAAAAAAATAACAGCTTTGAAATGATAGGTTTTTGTATTTAAAGATGCAGGACTGGAGACCAATGGGTAAAACAGTTTCCCAACACCAACTTTCGTTAAAAAATCTATCAAAAACAAGTTGTGATAATGCTACAACTTAACACACGATATATTATAATAATTTGAGCTGCAAATGACGAATTAGTATCTAAATTTAGCTAACGTTTGAAAAAAGGATGGCCTGTAAAAATCTACGACCACGAAAAAGAGCTTTCACCACATCAATATTTTTGGTTTTTCTTAAGTAGTTTATTGAATTTATATCAGATTGCGTAAGTAGCAGACTAGTTTTAGTCTTTTCAAAGTTTCATCTATCTAATATCGTCGTATTACTGGCAAAAGACGTTAAAGTAAAAAAGTGAATTTTGAAA
>JAGVSQ010014972.1:0-10377 GCA_022683975.1 Rhyacophila evoluta
TAATTTAGAATTTAAAATCAATATCCATCAAGCACCATCAGTCGAAAATATTAAGTAATCAATTTTACTAATTTTTTTTAAATAACTTATTAAATCAATATCATAGTGAGTAAATGAAACACCAGTTTAGGTTTTCATGCACTTCAAGATTGTTTCTATGTATTGTTTTGACTTTGGCTCAAAATCATCAAATAAAAAAATTATGTGCCTCCTGTAAAATTTGTGCTCACGTCTTTTTTACTTTTCACAGTTGATATAATATATATCCAAATCCGTTTACGAGAATTAGTAGTTCTCAGCATATTTATTAGTTCAATCTTTTCAGCATGAAGTCTTTCATCTTTATTTATAATTTTAATTGGAATAGTTGTGGTGTTTGTGCCGATAATCTTACACTCTAAAGCATGTCAGCTTACTATTCAGTTACCGATGTGATAATTTGTAGTTTTTACTAATTAATTACTAGCCTAAAAATAACTTTAAAATATTGCACGTATTGCAGCTAAAGTAAAATTACTGTCGCATAAATTTGTCGGTTCAAAAATCATACGAAATTAAATTATTAATTTGAAAATTAAAATGATTATATTGGACGTGAATGCATCAGTTAATACATGAATTATTTCACCTGCCAGGTGTTTTGTAAAAGCGAGTAATTTTGAGGCGCCGTGAGTCACGGACTGTTTTTATTCAAAGAGTCAGAAGCGCGTGCTACGTTGACTACAGCCTGCTTTTTCCGCAACAACAAATATACAGACATTACACCTGATGTATAGAACTAACTACGACAAGCTTTTCAATATATATATTCGTAAAATGAAATAGTACATATCCGACATTTTATACCCATAATGCGACACCATGAAAATATGCATATTTATCAATATATTCTAAACTCAGCAAAGTCTTTTTTTACTTTGCAGTACTTAAGCCCTATATTCAAATACGTGTACAATTTTAATAATAAACCTGACAATTTATTTGATACAATTCCATGATAAATAGGCTTCCAAAGACGCGTTGTTAACATTTATAATTGCAATTAAAAATAACTTTATTTCATTACAGTGCCACGCCGTGGATAAGAGGCGTATTTGTCGAAAAAGTATTTATTAACCATCTGTGTACATATTTTTACTGATTAATAACTTGCGTATTTTTTTAATTTATAGCCCTTTTCTAAGTGTTTTACATGAGTATCTAGTATTTTATAATTTATTTGGCTTAGTTAAGAAATACTGGCTAATTTATAGCATCATTTTTATAAAAAGGTGCCCATCATATTCAAACGCCTTTGTGCGGTGCACAATCTGGACATTATCATGAAATAGTGCTAGCAATCAATCACTGTACAAAAATTCTCGGAACAATACAATTATAGCTACTTATAGACTAATCATAAGGAGGTTAATACATTGATAATAATATCTGATTGTGGTATAAGCTCACATATATATATATAAATCCACAAAATTTGTCTTCCCGGTAACGTAGTTGGTAGCGTGCACGCCTGGCAATCTAGGAAATGCGGGCTCGATTCCCCATCTGTCAGATTTTAAAAATCCAAAAACACAGGACTGGATGCCTATCGTGTTGAGCAATTATCTGACAAAAAATTCTCATGAAATATAATCTGTCAAGACGACTTCAGATTGCGGAGATACATATACTTCACTTTTGTAGTGGATATTTTCACATTGTGTAAATCTATATGCTATACTTTGGGAACGAACACGGTAAAAAAATAACATATTATTTTGTGAAATATAGCTGTAAATCTACCATTTCCTTAGAATGAAAAACTACACATTAAAATATTAAAACAGTCAAACAGTTAACACTTACGTGGTAAAGCTCGATTGTCATATCATTCTTTAAATACTTTATGCTTTTAAATACCTTAATTATAATATATTAGATAAGAATTATATGAGTCTAAAATTTACTGTCGATAACCGTTTCGATTTAGAGTAAATATACATATTAAGAGTTTTAAAAAATCGATAAGGCTGACCTAATTCGTATAGTAAGCATTCATAAAAAAGTGTAAATATTAACACTTTTTTTATTATTATACAACCTCAGTTTATGATCTTTATTATAAAATTTATAAAACCATAATACAGTTCATTCGCCTTGAAACAACAATTCTACAATAAAAAGACTGGATCAATATACCCTTTAAATTTTTAAATGTTATTATATTGTAATTTAATAGTTTAGAGAAAACCTTTAACGTATGAATAACTTCGATACCATTTTATTAAAGTTTATTTATGTTCGTAGTAATATAATACATGCTAATAAATTGAATAAACTTTACATGTGTCAATATTACACTTAAGTTAAAACATTAAACTTTTGATCTCAATCTAGCTTTATAGCGATCATTAATATTCATATTTACTTTATGAAAGTCGAGTTGAATTAGTTTATGTTTGGATTATGACGAAACTCAGATCATTAATGCAATATACATACAATGGTATAAAAGAGCTTTTGCGAACTTACAACAATATCTAAAGACTTTGTATATATATCTCGTAAGACAATGGATTCGTATCGTAGATATTTGTGAGTTTGTGACGTTATAAATATTTAGGTAACACCTATTTGTCCTTAATATCTGTTTCTATTTTCAGATATCGTATATTTACGATTTCCGCATAATTCTATTCGCCTAAACTATTAACATGTTTCGCCATGAAAATGAAAGCAGCCATTTCCCTTATCCATTTCCTGCTGAATGTTCTGTGATTACGAGATCACCCATCCGGTGTGCGGTTAATGACCCCTTCTATGAAATATTAAAATAAGGAAGTGGCCCTTTCACACATCCTTGGCACGAGCTTTTTCCTGCTACGGATTGCTGCTTTGATACTATAAGCACCCCCAGTTAACACTTCTAGAGTCTATTAAATCAATTCAATTGCAAAATAAAACATTCTCGACTACAAAAAAACAGTAGAAATTGTACTTAAATAACAAAATTGCCATAACTTTATCTATATAAATAAAAATTTAAGTGTTCGTTTATTCAAAATCTTTAATCTCTGAAAGCTCTTCATCAATTGATTTTAAATTTTGACACAACGTTTCATTCTAATACGTGCGTGTTTTATATACCTACTATTATATAGATGTCATACTTGACAGGTAAAAACATACTTTTGTTGAAAACCAGCACCATTATTTTCAACCAGATTGAGTCACAGCATCGCGTGGCCAGATACAGCTAGTTTTAAATATAATATAGATAATTCATATCCTGTGGCTGAAAGGTTGGCGAGCGCGCTTTAAGCCCGAGATTGCGGATTCGATCTTCGCAGCTGCTGGACTTTTAAAAAGTCCATAATCTAAATTATTTTGCGGAGACCATGTTAAAAAATTTATATAGTGCTATTCACTGAATTAATTTACGGATTGTGGTCGAGTCAAACAATTAGTTAGCTACTATTTCTCGTGAACGAAAACTATCAAGACGTTAGAGAAATATATATACTTAACTTTTGGAGCGGACATCTTCATACTGTGTAGATTCATATGCTTGACCTTCGAAGTCAACATGGTAAAAAAATATTAATTAAAAAAAATATATATGGCCTTCATAAGTTAACCCCCCGATAAAAGCTTTCCTCGAAAAGCTAGATTTTAATTTTAAACTTCTAATGAATATTTTTGTAGCAGATATTATTTCAACTGAACTTATGACTGAGAACAGAAAGGGTTTTCAATTCTAAGAAAAAGTTTTTCCTTTAAAATTCTAAAACGAAGGGTAGTTAGGGTAACTCAATAATACTCTCTAAAGATTTGATCCTTTTTATAAAATATTGCGTATAAAAAATCTTCGCATGAATAATGTAAGAAAGCTTTTAATATTCTGGGAAATAAAATATCGATTTGAATAGTGTATTTATAGGATAATGACAAAATGTCGTGTTCATTTACGTGTTAAATCCCTACCGGACAATAGAAAATGTCTAACAATAACGGTTAATGCCCTAAAAAGCTGAATTTTTATCGTCGGCATTGTTTCTCGAAAGCGCTTTCTGCAGATTTTGTAGACATTTTGGGTCGTAATGGCGACTTTTACTTAATAACGTAAAATTTAAAAGGAATATTAATGCAGGCACCTGTGCCCTATTTAATGACTAAAACAGTTAATATTTCTGTACAGAAACAGCAGAGAAAACACGCATTGTTCATAGATAATATATTCACGAGATGCGTTAATAGTAAAAGAGATTATATAGTCTCTTCTTTCGCCATACACATATGTAAAATAATAACTGAATAAGTGTATACAGCTAACTGAAACAATACACACAAGAAAATTGCATACACGATGAATGCACACGTATGCACATGCACGTAAGACAATTGCGTATATATAATATAAATACCATGGTATTTTTAAGTGAATTTAAAAAATATAATTTAAGTAGATTTATATCGACTGTTGAAAGGAAAAAAGACGTAACCCACAGTGCAACAGACTTCACAAGAGACAAAAAATGTATATTTGATAATTTTGGATCAAAATCAAAATATAAAATTAACACAAATTTGAAGTGCGGTAGGAATAAAACTGGTGTTTTATTTCTCCAAACTGATATTAATTCAATACGATATTGAAGAAAAATCAATTAACTTGATGTGGTGGAAGTCCTTTTTCCTGGTCGCAAATTCGGCAGGCCATTTGTTTAAGCTTAAAAGCTAAATTTAGATATTGATTTGACATTTACAGCTTATATCCATTTGATTAAGCGTTTATTAACCTGTATATATTGTGATTATAAAAAAAAACTATTTTGAAAAAATTGATGGTTAGGTCTTTTACAGTCGATATATTTTATTTAAAAAATGAATAGTTACAGTGAAAACAAGAATTTGAAATTAAATAAAAGTAGGGTAACCCAATATGTGACACCAATAATCATTGACATCCATGTCTCCATACTTTTGGCGCCGTAATATTATATTTATTTATGGTCAGCTGTGTATATGTACAACTGATTATGTGGATTAGTCGTTTGTGTAATTGTCTTGTGCGCAATTATTTGGTGTGCATTTTTAGGAATTATAATTAAACTCTATCGTTTATAAACAATACTAAATCAGCAAAAATATTATTCTTGTTCTATTTATTCTACTGATAGGTTGCTATGGTCAAGTGTCGTGCGCTTGTCAATTATTCTGAACCGGGGGATTGGTCTGAATTCCCTCGCCATATAAATTCCACACGTTCTTGGTATACGAATAAATTTGGATGCAGAACATGGTTTCCGAGGGTAAAGCAATATATTAATATAAAGATCTCGTAAATATAATCTACTAAGATATATTTTCTCTTTGTAAATCAATTGTATGCTTTGCAGAAAAAAATCCATTAGATAATTTAGTTAATTATTCAAATATGCTTTTTGTTATTTCAAATCTGTATTAGAATGATATTAAAATAAATTAGTTGAAATAAAATTGATATTACTATTGAAAGTCATTCATTTTACCGGCTTACACCAATTCACTGTCAAATGAAGAATTACTAATTGGTTCCACTTTCATCAAGCTATTCTCTTATAACTTAAATGTCCGTTTTTAACCGCCTCTATGACTTTTGATGTTTTTATTTTTGAGTATATATTCAAATATCTTTTTTTTGTCAAGAAATTAGTTAAATATTGTATATGGAAGTTTTATAAGATTATTTCAAGCCAATATCTCTAATTTTGATTATACTATCTACACTTAAGAACGAAATTAATAAAACAGAATAAGTAACAACACATTAATTATAATGTATATAAAGGTGAAAAAAGAAAATTTAAGAGATACTATATCGATGGCCGTAAGTTGAAAACACGTGTCACAGATTTGTTTAACTGTTAAGGTGAGTCAAAAACAAAAAAAATATTTGGGATATTAAGGAAAACGCAAATACACTTTGAAATAGAACAATTTTCAGTTTCATTTAAAAAGAATGTATTTTATTTTTATTATGTTTCCAAAACTTATTTTTATAAGGTTTTTTGATACCCCTGAACAAAATTACAAATAAATGATACGCGTTGTCAACTTATGGCCAACGATATGCTATAAATCGATTTATATAGGTACTTCAAACACAATTTATATTATTTTTAACGAGATCTTATTGCAGGATTATGATAGCTCGATTCACTGAGTATCAGTATACTGAATAAAAAACTACGTTAATAACAATTTTTGAAGCTATTCAACTCGAATCCGTGACTGTAAACACCAAACTGCTGAAAATGCGCGTTGAACAACTCGGGCTTTAAACAGGATACAATTAAACAAGAATAAGACAACATTTAGATGGGTAGAAAATGTATATTTTTTTTTACCATCTTTGCTCCCAACGTGGAGCATACGGATATACACAGTGTGAATACATCCACTCTGAAAGATGAGTATATGAATCTCCGCAATGTGAAAACCTCTTGACAGAATTGTTTGTCAGACGAAGAATTGCTAAACACGATGGGCATCCAATGCTGTATTTTTAGATTTTTAAAATCTGACAGACGAAGAATCGAACCGGCATTCCCCGGATTGTTTGGCTAACTACGCTACCGAGAAGACAAAAATATGTATATATAAATACAAATTATATAATGTAAGAAATTGATTCGTTTAAAATTTACAATGAAATTACATTTAAAGCTGCAGTTAAATAAAAGATTTATATTGTTTTCATATTTGAAAAATTTCATGAAAAATAGTCTCACTGAAATTGAACATTTTCTGTAAGTGCTTGTAAGTAGATTTCAAATAAGATGCACTGTTCGCCGCAGACTGCATTGAATTATTCAGTCACATTGCCAGCTGCTATTCTGAAATTTGCGTTTCACTGCAATACAATATTTTCCTGATTTGCTTTGTGCGCGGTTTTCCTTTATAAAGGTCTTACAAATTGCGACGCGGAAACTTCTAAGCGATGACTTTATATTGGAAGGATTGTGTAATAATATATAAGGCCATAAAGAAATTGTCAAGTTCCGTAATGTTAACCAAATTGCCACTATTTACTATTAAATGTATGATTCAATTTTTATCGTACTGCCGTATGACCAAACGTATTTTAATTTGATTTAAGCGATCGAAATATTGTGACTAATTAATATATTCGAAAATAATTATTAACAATAAAAATACAATTAATAGCCTGCTTTTACCGCGGCCACTTCAAACGTGAACGATTTGTATATTTACAGTGTGAGGAAGTCCATTTTAAAAATGGAGTATATTAATCTTAGCACTGTGAAGACTTATTTTGATTGTGTTGGCTTACAGTGATTTCTTTTTAATGATGATCTTTAATTATTTTTTTTAGCATGCCTGGTCTTATAGTTGAGTATATTGTTTTCCGGAATATATAGACATGCTTTGAAAGATTATTTTTCACGATAATTCGTTGTCAGTCAATTATTTAACCCAATGGTTTTGTATATCTTGCATAATTCTGTAAAAATCTGTACAAGTCTTGCATTTTTAGATTTCAATTTGTTAAAATCTGTAATCGTTTAAAATAGTCTCAATATGTATTTTATGTACGACGTGAATCTATGAGTAAAGCAAATTAATTACAGCCAAATCACACTAAAATTATCCGAACACATAAATTCATATCTCTACAATATAGATAGAGGCTTATGTGATTGACTCTGAATTGTCAATTTTAATTTACTTTATATTAATAATTCAAAAAATTGTTTTCGCCGTCTTTATATTGGTATATTTTTTTTGCCATTTATTTTAGCGATTTATTTATGGAAATGCTTACGAACAACACACTTTTGACAGCATTTAATAAAAAATAGCAAAATTATATATTATTCAGTGTAAATCTCAGTGCCCAATGGAGATGCCAAATTTTTTTAGGACGTTTTTTCGATATATTTAAATAAAATTCAACTTACAAATTAATACAGGACATGCATGTAGTATGATCCAACAAGGTGGATTTGTTATGATAAGTAATTATTAGCTAACATTGCAGTAAACAACTGTGCACTTGTCATCGGTATGTGTTATAAGCGAATAAAATTTTGTAACAATACTCAAGTAGTCGTTGTTGAAATTAGTATTTAAAATATTGTATACCCAATCCCAATTATGCTTTAGAATAATATCTAAAATATAATTACGAATTCCTTTAACATTTAATATGGGGTAATTATCATAGTGGGGTATGTTATGAACTCTGCCATTTAAACTGCGCTTTTAAAAAGAGTAGCGTCACAAAGAACTTGTTAAAGCTTAAATTGCTTCGATCGATCTATTCCGCTTTTGTTTCAGCTTTTCGATGAAAGCTTCTTTATTCTGAAATCACCATAGATTTCAAAAAAATTACTAAAAGAGAATTTTAAAAAGTAAAAAAGAACTTTAATAAATGACTTAAATAAAACCATCTATAAAGGATTCTACCATATAATTTAAATTACGTTGGTGTAGATTTTTTAAATTTTTTACAATGTATTATTGAATTTATATAGATTAAAAATTCTCTGTATTTTAAACTCAAACTGTTGGAATCCCAAATATCTTAATTTTTAAAGATCAGAAATGCAGAACCGGATGTCATATGGGTTAAGCTGTTGGTGAAAAACCGATTATCTTGAAATAGTTTGTCAATGTATGGCTTCATATTGTAAAGATCTGTTTGGAAATTCATATTCTTCATATTTCAAGGGTAAATGATAAATAATGAATACAAACATGATATGTATATTTTTAATTTGATTCATTGAAATCATTTTTCAATTTAATAGATCAAGATTGTTGATATCTAACTTATAAGTTAACAATGAGCAATATCTACATAGAATATCAAATAATCGTACACTATTGTATTAAATGTATTTAATTTACTACTTTAAGTCTTCCGTGGATATATAAATGCAATATTTTGAACGTATAACACAATTATTTTAAATGTTAATATTTGTGGAAAAAATGTCTTTTGAATTCCTTACTAATATATTACAATATTAAGTTATATATTTCAATAATAGTAGAAATTAATTTGTGTTTTATTATTCTGTAATATGAAGAGAAGAACACTATCATTATTCTATTAATACTACATTGCCATCGAAATATTAACGTGTTCAAATACGCAGTATGCCAAGTTTAATGACTGAATTTGGTTTGAAATTACGGTTTATTTGACAGGTATAAATTAACTTATTTATTTACAAGATGTCTTCTGAATTTGATTGATGTGACTTCACATTCAGCATATATAATAATTATAATCATTATGAAATCTAGAGTTGTATTAATCAAAACATATTTTAACAAAAAATAGTTCTAGGTGTACCACGTCAAAGTCATAAACATAACTAATGGATAAATAGTTATAAAAAAATGTTAGTTCAAATACTCATTGTCAAACTTTATGCCCGGTAATTTTATTTCGTCGTGGTGAACAATTTTAGGCAGTCGTTCTTGGATACTAAAGAGTACGAGCTTAAATCTCACAGTTGCATAAAATTAATAAAATAAAAACAATTTTTCACGATAGTATTATAATGAATTTAGCGGTTGGTTTAGGGAAAAATTCTAATGAAAATAAATTTAGATCTTTACACTATGAATATGTATATATCATTATCCTAAAGTAAGCTCACGGCGACAGAGCGACGGTGGCAAATCGACGGTAACAGAGTTGCAAAATAGCTATAAATAGGTGAGTGAGTAAGTGTTTGTGACGCCAACGTATTATGATGTTTCCGAACGTTCTCTCTTGGTCACTCACCTATTTGTAGCTATTTTGCATCTCTGCTACCGTCGATTTGTCACTGTGACTGTGGCTTAGCGATGAAAAATCTTGAAAAAAAATTTAGGTTTACACGAGTATTAGCTCAATCTATGGACTAATTGTACATGTTCTATGAATACAATAGCATTCATCATCTACATTAGTTCAATTGATTATACTAGAACTTATACAAACCTCAAAATCGTAATATATCCAAGCAATAGCCATATCCGGTGAATTATAAAGCAAATACGCCTCCATTAGCCATATCTAAATATATTGTCGTATCGGGTGTCATCAAAATGTTCAACGTATTATGCAACTAGACTTATATTTTTATATTTATAGAAAATAAGACAATTTGTTATTTGAACTCGCAATTTTCTATATCAAAGCATATACCCTTGATTTCACAACCACGGTTAACAGTGCTTAGTGGCACAGTATAATATACGAGTCTAATGTATGATGAATTTTGTATTTTAAGAAAGATATTTATTATACAATTATAATTTAAATTTAATTTTAAAATCCAAAACATGCAGGACTGGTTGCCTATTAGGTTGAGTAATTGTCTGACAAACAATTCT
>JAGVSQ010014973.1:0-10376 GCA_022683975.1 Rhyacophila evoluta
TTTTATAATTTATATATATATATATATTTAAACCATGTTTGTTCCCAACGTGGAGCATATGAATCTACACAGCGTGAAGATATCCACTCCGAAATGCATCCAGTCCTGCAATATTCGATTTTTTATTAAATCCGACAGATGAGGAATGGAATCCGCATTCTCCGGACTGCTAGGCGCGCACGCTACCAACTACGCTACTGGGGAGACATATACTATATGTTATAAGCCAAGCCTGATAAATACTACTTTATCATCATAAGACATTGGACCGCTAAGTTAAGTGTATATTGAACAATCTTTAGATTTCTCACTAGTTTACCCTCTAATTAGGCCAAAATAATATCTTACACGATTTGAAGGGCGTCATTTTTCACGGACCCTCTAGCCCTAGGCGCCCCGTGACTGCTTTGGGTCCTCTGTATTTTGTGAGAACTGAAAATAATGCAACGCCTAAAATATCAAGAATTCCAAAATTTGAGAATTCAACCGAAATCGGGACATCACGAATTTGGTGTTAATTATTGTTGAATTTAAATTGAGAATCGCGTGTCTTTGCTGTGAAATTGCGCAAGGCATCATTGTTTTCGATACCATAATTTTACATTTTCATTCCTTTTTTTGGTATTGATGCATTTTACAGCCGTTGTTGTTATTTGAATTCGAGATTTAACTCCTATATCAATGCCTACTTATTACTTAAAAGACAAAATATATTCAATGTCTTCCCGGGAGTGTACTTGGTAGCGTGATTTTACTTGGTAAACATAATGGCGCCGTTTTTTATAAAAGGCATGTTTTAACCTGTCATACCTGTCATATGTGTGACATCTATAAAATAATAAGTATATAAAAACACGCGCGTATTTAAATGCAACAATATGTCAAACTTTCAAAGTAATTCGTTAACAACTTTTGGAGATTTAATATTTTGAACAAGCAAACATTTAGATTTTTTTTATATAGATAGATAGTTGAGGAAGCGGTCCAGTTTTCTAAGTTTTCTATGTTTTCTCTGAGAAACTCCGCGGTAGAGTAGAAGTTAGCGTACGCTCCTAGCAATTCAGGGAATGCGGGTTCAATTCCCCATTTGACGGATTTTAAAAATCCGAAAATGCAGGACCGCGTGCCCATTGGGCTGAGTAATTATCTGACAAACAATTCTCGTGAAAAATAATCTATTAAGACGTCTTCACACTGCAGAGATCCATATACTTCTCTTTGGGAGTGGATATTTTTATACTGTGTAGATCCATATGCTCCACGTTAGGAGCAAACTTGCTATAATATATACATATATTCAATTTAGCTCAAGATTACGTTAGATCTATAGTTTATGGCGTATTTGTTTCCGTGAAATATTTTTATGCATTGGAATTTTTTTCGGTGAAAAGATAAATAGTTCTTTCTATTATATCTTTTATATCAACTGTGGAAAGAAGAAAGGATGTAACTCACATAATTTTTTTTTACAGCAGGCACAAACAAACCTTTAATTAATCATTTTGACCCAAAGTCATAACATTATATAGACACAATCTGTAAGTACGTGAAGACGAAAACTGTTGTTTCCTCTACTTAATATGATATTAATTTATGCTCAAACTAACGCAGAAACTAATATTAATCGCAAAATACTCATTATCTCAAAAAAATTTTTAGTAAGTAATGATGTTTTATTTAAATAAAACATAAAAAATCTATATATACTATAATTACGTAAATTAAATACAAAATGTCTTAATATTAATTTTTGTCATAGTGTGAGCACCTCAATGTGTGCGCAGATGTCTTATAAGCATTTGTCATGCGCGCAGTTGTCTATGCGCGCGCTTGTCGTGTAAGCACTTGTCCGGTGCGCAGCTGTCATGCGTGCAGTTGTCATGGAATCCCTCATATATTGTACGTGAGATAGTTGATTAAAAAATCGCAAATTAGGATACTACGTGTCAATCTATCTTGTCGATGAATAATGAGTGACTTGTTTATGATCGAGCTGACGACTGGCTATTATTGTTTTAAATATTTTCTTCGCAATCGACCTTTTGGTAAGTAGCTTTCTTCTCGCTGTCTTCGTCAGGCCCTGGGGGCTGGCCATCGCGAGAGACAGGCCACTCGGTCTGCGGTCCTTGGCCGCTGTCAGCCGCGTATGCGTGCAAATTAAACGCCACGTCGGGAGTATAAGCGTGATCGCCCACAGAAAAATTCTGAGCAAGAGAGGGATGAATAAATTAATACGAAAGGAAGCAGTCTTTGTTTTGTGGCATTATGCCCAAAGTATTCGATTAGTGTTGTTAAAACTTATAATATTTGTTATATTACCAGCTGTACCCGGCCACGCGTTGCTGTGGCTTAGTCTGGTTAAAAATAATGTTTTTACTTGTCATACCTGTCATATTTGTAACATCTATATAATAATAAGTATATAAAAACATGCACGTATTTAAATGCAACGACGTGTCAAAAATTCAAAGTAATTTGTGAATGAATTTCGAAGATTTAAGATTTTGAACAAACAAACATTTACATTTTTATTTATAATACATAGATGTAAAAATATTTAATTAATATGGAAGTTTACCAGTTTTAAATAATTTAGAATCTATGTTTTACGTTTGAAACGGACATCTTCACACTGTGTAGATGCATATACGCTACTTTCTGAGCGAACTTGTTTTGAAAAAAATAGTGGAGTGTTTTATAAATATAATATAAAAATTTACCGCCAACGTGTTGATAGTAAATTTATAATATTATTTTAAAATAACAAAACAAATATGGCTGTGCATAATTTTGCACCAAAATATATCACAAGCAGTAAACAGGTTAATATAGGAAGGTGTATTAAAAATGCAGCAGTATAATTCTGTTTCAGTAGTGGTCCACTCGGTAGGGGGCACGATTTGCCCTAGGCAAGCCTACGCGAAGCTCTTGCGTCCTTTTTGAGGACCGCTAATTATTGCCAACTCCAAAATCAGGCAAGATAAACATTACTAAAATGAAATTCAAATAATTAAATTAATATATTTAGTTGGTAACCAGACAACTGCACGAAAGACAGCTGCGCACTGGACCAGCGCCTGATGAAGACAGCGAGAAGAAAGCTACTTACCAAAAGGTCGATTACGAAGAAAATATTTAAAACAATAATAGCCGGTCGTCAGCTCGATCATAAACAAGTCACTCATTATTCATCGACAAGATAGATTGACACGTAGTAACATAATTTACGAAATTTTTAACCAACTATCTCACGTACAATATATGAGGCGTTCTATGAAAACTGTACGTATGACAGCTGCGCACCGGACAAGTGCTCACATGACAAGCGCACGCATATACAACCATGCACATGACAAGTGCTCACAAGACATCTGCGCACATATTGAAATGCTCACACTTACAGAAATATTACGACATTTTATACTTAATTTACGTAACAAATAACGTGTTAAATCAATGTCAGATTGGGTAAATAAAGCACGAGTGTTAGTCTTTTGTTGTTGTGGACTTTGACGTTACCGAAAATAATTAACTAAACAAATTACATCAATGCATAAATAATATCGACTTTAATTTTGTTTCTTGTTAAAAATTCAAAATGGGTTTTGTTTGATAATCACAATGTATTTTTTTACACGTTATATCAAGAAGATGTAAGCTGAAAATGCCGAATTAGTGTCGAAATTGAGCTTTAAAGTTTAAGAAAAAGAGGACCTGTGAAATTTGCGACAAGGAAAAAGAGCTTCCATCTAATTAATTTTATTGGTTACTATTAAATACCTTATCAAACATTGAGCAATTCAGGGCTGTGTCTATTTAATATTTTGACTTGGTACCAAAATCATTTAATATAAACGTTTTTCTTGTCTTGAATTTATTTTGTGTAGGTTTCGTCATTTTTCCTTTCTACAGTCGATATCGGATGAGCAATATCAAAATACTTTTTTTTATAAACACCATGTTCATTCCCAAAGTGGAGCATATAGATTCACACAGTGTGAAGATACCCACTCTAAAAGTGAAGTGTATGAATCTTCGTAACGTGTAGACGTCTTGACAGATTATTTTTCACGATTATTGTTTGTCAGACAATTGTTCAACCCGATGAGCATTCAGTCCTGTTATATAAATATTAATATAGTTGATGTTAATATATATGCCATTAAGTAGCGTAATAGGTCGTGTGCGTGCCTAGCAATCCGGAGAATACGAATTCGATTCCCCATTTGTCGGATTTTAAAAATCTAAAAATTCAATACTGGATTCCCATTGGGTTAATCAATTGCCTGACAAACAATTCTCGTAAAAATAAAGATGTCAAGATGTTTCCACATTACGGAGATCTGTACACTCAACTTTAGGACTGGATATCTTCACACTGTGTAGATTAATATCGTCCCTTTAAAGGTAAAACTCTTTAAGTGGATTTTTGGCCAATATGATTTTTTTGATAGTTCCACTAATTTTTACAAGGCTTATCGTTTGCAAAAATCAGTTTGACGATAGCTATCCTATTAACAGAGAAAAAAATAGAGGAGTGTAACTTAAGAAACGGATTTTATATCGCAAAAAATATCTTAAGACCGCAATATCTCAAAATTATAAAAATGCAGTTAATGAGATTTACCTTTAAAAGAGCGATATGCTCTAGTTTTGGGGCAAACATGGAATGTAAAAAAAATAAGTTCATTTTATATATTAGGAGTTGAAGATGTTTTAAATGATTGAAAATCCCTGCATCACGACGGAATATGCCCCGAAACTATGTAGTGGTCCGGCACAGACCCCCAAAATAATACGCCAGTGAAAAATCTTCGGCCATTTGCATTCCACGTTAAAAAAATGTATCTAATGTATTCAGAATCGCAAAATCTCCAACATAAAATTATCGAGTATTAATAACATAATAGCTATATAATGTCACGACGAGAAATAAATTAAAAACGTATAAAATAAATTGTATACTGACCTTACTAAAGTGATAATAAATTATGAAAAAAAAACGGTGTTTTCTTCATCAGTAGTTAAAATGATATGTGAAGCTATAATAATGTTGTATTAAACAATACTGCCTCACGTTTAATTCGGTCTAGGTACGTCCAGGATCTTTTCAGCTGTTACAATACTCAAAACTTTATATAATTCATTAGTTCAAAGCAGGCTAGAGAATGGATCAGTCATTTGGGCCCCGAATCAGTTGAAATACGACCTCATGGTGGAAAGGTTTCAGAAGAAATTTCTGAGACTTCTGTACCTGGATACAATCCGTGGTTTTATCCAACTGCTTTCATTTTGGGCATGCTTTCTTATTGTAGCTTAAAACTGAGGAGGAATATGTATTTGGCGACGCATTTTTTTCGACTTATGCGTGGTCTTGTTGATAACTCTGCTGCTCTTGATAGTGTTAGTCTGTATGCCCCTGATAAAAACCTAAGAAATCGGGAACATCAGCTGTTTTTCATAACTAAATGCAGGACTATCCTGCCAGTAGTCATGTCAATGCGGCGGGCAATGGTGATGTTTAACGAGATTGCCTCGGATATTGACATCCTCTTCCTAGATGAGAGCGACCTTAGATGGATGCTACCATATACATTATCAGAATAGAGTCTGTCTAACTTACTTGGTGGACACCCTCGTTTTGATTCTTTATTTATACTTTAATACATTATTGATATTTTCGTGTTGTTAATGTATCAATCTTCATAGCTTCTGTAGGAAATCAACATGGTCAAAGTGAGTTTGGTGATGCTTGTATGAATGTATGAATAGCTAACTGTACATCTACATTTCGAAAGTCATGTACCAACACAAATTATTATAATAATGATATGTAAGTGCATTTCTCATTATAATTCATGATACTTAGTTAAAAAATATGTATAAACATGCCGCTTGATGGTAACAATAATAATGGTACGAATACCAGTTGCAATAAGTGAAATATTTTCAATCGGATCAAACAATACAAACTCTACTATCAAAATATTTAACGACGTATTAAAGTAACATGGTATATTTTCAAGCATGTTAATTTAATTTAAAACATATCCATTTGGTAAAACAGTTAAAGATTATATCGAATGATGTATTAGTTTTGTTTAGTTAGTCATTTTATATTGCGTCATTATTAAAACCATAATTTTAAACGCTCCTTATCACCATTCACCATATAAACTTATGGTAATAAAAGCTATGTAAGGTGTGTTTACTATTTTTTAATTAAGGCAATGGAAATAATCTCACTTGTGGCCGAGGGATTAGCGCGCACGTGCCGAAGGTATTAGGTTCTAATACCACACCTGGAGTTCTAAAATTTTAAAGATGTAGAATTTGAAATCCAAAGTGCTTAACGTTCTAGCCCTTATCAAGAATTTTTTTTATGAATATTCAATAATTTTATATTTTACTTGTTTTAATTATGCAATAGCAACGCACGTGTCTCTCCAATAGCGTAGAGGTTAGCGGGAGCGCTTAGCAATCCCGGAAATGCGGGTTTGATTACCACATCTGTCGGATGTTTTTTAATCCAAAAATGCATGACTGGATGCTCATTGGGTCGAGTAATTGTCAACGATTCTCGTAAAAAATAAACTATCGAGACGTCTTCACATTGCGGAGATCTATATATTCTACTTTCAGAGTGAATATCTTCACATCGTGTAGATCAGGGTTTCCCAAAAAAATTCTGCAATGCTACAATTTCCATGCCCGGTACACTTAGCATACACTGATGTTCCTTGAAACATAGTTTGTAAAAACATTTTGTAGATCTATATGCTCCACTTTGGGAGCGAATATGATATAAGAAGAATTATAGCAATTAAAAAATTCTGTCGATTTTTTTTTTTTTAAAGGCACCCATCATATTTAATCACCCCGGTGCAGTGCATTAGCACGGCGCGGCTTTAGATCTACTTATTTAAAGATGATGATTTTAATTTAAAGTGGAATGTTGTATGTCTGACATAATACCAATAAAACAATTTCTTGACTCGTGACTTTTTCGCAACCCCTTGGCTATGAAGAAATTCGTTTGAACATTCTCTTATATCATCTAACTATATGTTGTTTGCTGTGTTTATTATGTTTTTATAATATAATATATAACTATTAATAAATAGTTATATACTAACGTGTTAACGGTGAGAGAAATGCTGTATCAATTTTCACATAGTTAACCATGCGTTGTTGTTGAATTTTAACGTACATTGATTTTAACGTGAACTGTCGAAGTTAGCGTATATTGATGAATTTCAACATCGTACCTTGACTTTTATTAAATACACCAATACCTCGTTTTACGGCCTAGATAGGCTCAAAAAAATTTGGCCGTAATGCAAAAAATTCCAAAGCAGCCGTATCCAGAGCTTTGAGAACAGATTCTGCGGCGGATTCTAGGGATACTGTGATATAAATTCGTTCGAAACGAAGAGATAAGAGAACGTATCATGCAGCCACTAATCGCTGACAAAGCAAAGCTGCGATATTGGACCTGGCTTGGCCACATATTGCGGATGCCTCAAAAGAGTCTGAACTTGATCTGTCTATTTTTTAATTTGACCAATTTTTGACGTCCCGGAAGGACGCTGAAGACTATCTATATAATGTTTGCTTTGGAGTTACGGGATGCAGGTATGACATGGGAAGCTTCAAGAGTACTGATGGGCGACAAGGATTCTTAGAAGCGGCACGTGGTATCTATATGCTCCACTTAGCGATCAAATATCCAAGAACAAAAAAGAGTGTAATGATGAAGCTGATTGTATCAAATATTTTGGTTTATCTATATCTTATTTTATACTTAATATTAATTCTCCAAATTGAGTTTAATTTAAAACGATTATAACTCCATCTGTTGGTTTACATAAATATTGTCGTCAATATTGCAGGAACACGCAACATATTTTTTTGGTTTAAGTCACTTTGTAAAGTGTAGTTTAAATTTTGCAATCTCTCGTGTCAATGACACATTTTATATGTTTGTAAAACGTGTAGAAATGATAACTTAATGCAAATCTGTGTTAATCATACAAGACATTGTAAAAAAATAAAACAATACTTCTCAAAGTGACTTAAGCAAAAAAAATTCAGATACGTGTTTTTAAAATATTGGCGATGATATGAAGTATATTATATTATATAGTTTTTAAATAATTATTATTTATTGAATGATACATATGTTTTTAGTTTAAATAATATAATTTGAAGTATTCTGTAATGACGATAATGTTATATACTTTGCAATACTCAAATTAAATAAGAATTTATGTTGCAAAAAAGCATATGTAGCAAAACATAGCCCCTAGGTGACGTTTCGGAAATGTTTCATAAGACATCTTCAGGTGCACGATCTGAGAAATCTATAACGGTAAACAATATTTTAAAACGTAAGTGTTCGACTAAGTATACCATTTCGAAAATGCCCCAAGTGATAACGAAGTATCATATTATGAAGGATATTCAAATTACTACAATTTGTAAACATTTAAATTCGTGAAATTTTTGACGATGGTTATAATTATTTGAGACACCTACCAACATACCAAAGAAATGCCGTTGCGGCTTGTAGAAATGAAAGAAAGATACTTACTCTCTAATTAAGTATTCTATATTCCAGTCCAAATTATAAATAAATAAAAAATTATGTAATAACATTGTCACCATTAAACTTAAAGTGAATGTTCTCTTCAAACAAATTTTTGATCTCGCTAATTCCTGACGCAGACAACACTCACAAAAATTTTCATCCAAAACGTGTTTATTACACCAAATTAGCACAATACGCCCATAACTCGCGTTACGGCCTAGATACGTTCAAATGTTGGTCGTAAAGAAAAAAGCCGCGTAACGAATCAATTATTTTTGTATCAAATACAGGAATTAATGCCTATTGTATAGAACAATTGTCTGATAGCAAAAAAATACGTACATTACGAAAAAAGGAGTACAAAAAGAGTCGACTTCAGCATTGAAAAATTCCCTCATGATCTTTTCATTTTTTTTTTGTTTATTTATACCATGTTTGCTCCCAAGGTATCTACACAGTATGAAGATACGCACTCCGAAAGAGGAGTATATGGATCTCCACAATGTGAAGACGACTTTGACAGATTATTTTTCACGAGGATTGTTTGTCAGACAATTACTCAACCCATTGGGCAACCAGTCCTGCATTCTCGGATTGTAAAAATCCGACAAATAGGGATTCAAGCCCGCATTCCGCGGATTACTAGACATGCACGCTACCAACTACGCTACCGGGGAGACAACGAAAAGAAACGAAAGATTATTTATATTGCTGTTCACAGAAATATATAAAATTTCACATAAATTAGTCATATGCGTTCAAATTTGTGCTCAAGTCATTGTTTGATTCTGAAATGAAAGCGGCCACATGTGTTAATGTTAAACACATTCTTATCTATTTAGAATAACTTTTCAGTGTCTTTTGTTCGTTTTTTGGAAATAAAAGAGTAAGTAAGATAAATAAGAGAGTTTTCAAATTGGCATATCCAATTTGATTGATTTTATGATATTTGTTGAGTTGATATCGGTTAAATATTTTAGTGTTAAGCGTGCGTGCTTAAAAAATTAACTTACTAATGAAATAAGTATAATAAGACAGATCAGTTTAGATAGAATTTACTGTCAAATAAAGTATTTATTGTACATTTTTAGGTATTAATTTTTACAATGCATTTTTACCAAGTCATCAGATTACTAAGTCACCAGATTCCAAAGTGAAGATATTTTCAAATAGAATGCAGAGTCTACTAACCGCATCAGTTTTGCATAAGTATTACATTTTTTTATTTGCCTGAAGTGCGCGCAGTTTCAAAAAGGTCGAATCGTGATCCGCGCGCGTGCGCATGCGCCCGCCACACTACCATTTACCTCGTTAAACCATTGCAGAACACAGCACAGAGTACCGATCGTTTGTTTCCCTCCCAACAACATCACGGAGTAACGTACCTCCTCGGACATGAGTGAGATTGACTTGAGTGGCATTCTGTTAACCCTTTCTTTGGTGAGCTAATTTTTTATGCACAGCCGTTTTCTTCTTCTTCCACATCCCCTGATTGGAGCATATGGACACCACGTTCCGCTTCCAAAACTCTTTGTCATCCACCAGTATTCTTACGTCCTCTCAGGTCATACCTATAATATATAGCTATGTTCTAAATTATTTAATACCGGTAAACTTCCATACGTGAGATCACTGTTAACGACCCGATTTTTGCCTTTCGACATCTTCAGGCTACATTATATGTGGGCAGTGAGTGAACATATAACATTCTACCAATAAATCTTATTGTAACTTACTATTTATAGTATAAAATTAGTAAATATCATTAGTGAAAATAATAATAGGA
>JAGVSQ010014974.1:0-10376 GCA_022683975.1 Rhyacophila evoluta
AATTTAAAATCAATTTCCATCAAGCACCATCAGTCGAAAATATTAATTACTTCTTATTTGTATTAAACTTGCGATTTTTAATATTACAACATGTAAAAAATACATAAATAAATTGCTCTCTATAATAGGAAACGTTCAGGCATCGTTTGAATAAAAATATTTTAAATATCATAAGAAACGGAAAAATTGTGTGCATATAATATTATAACTTCCATCTAGCTGGCATATCATACAATTGTAAAAGTTTTGAGTTATGATGAACGTTTTTGAGAATTTTTGCAAATGAATTCATTTTATTCGAATTACGAAAGCTAATATCCACGTTATGCATTATTCATGTGATGAAAATAACGGGATTTTAAATGAGATCGGCAACTAAGTATTTTTTTACTGTGAAAAACAACATGAAAGTAAAAATCAAGTAAACTTTGATATAAATTTAATTTCTTCTTCTACGTTTACTAACTGTGGATTCAATGCCTGCTGTACATATATGATTCTGTATCAATCTAGAATAAATAGGTAAGTTCTCTAGAAACCACTTCTTTTTAGAAACTTTTCAAGAAGGAGTCTTTGTTTATTTTTAAAAATCTATTTTAATTAATTAAATAAAAATTAATGACATATTTTTATACTTAAGTTTTGTATCCAATAGTTATTCATCTTGAATGGGTAAAGTTTTACTAAATATAAATTGATAAAATCGTTGAGAGGAGCTTAAAATTTCGCAATTTAACCCTCAGAGGAATATGAACGTACATGTACCTATTTTCGCCCCCCCTATTTTCAAAGCTATTCTATTATTTGTTAAACTTTTTTTATTATTTATTTTAATATTAATACTAAATAAATCTATCAATAATATGTCTAAGTCATTTCAATTATATCATACATATTTAGGATAGAAAAAAAATACGTAAACATTACAAAAAAATGAATGTACGTCTGTGCACCTTGTCGATTTGTTTTCAAAGTCATTGTTTTATTGTTTAATAAAATGTTATTATTTATTTTAATATAAATACAAGATAATTAAATAGATTTATCGATGGTATGTAGAAGTCATTATAATTATACGATACATTTTTAGAGTAGAAAAAAATACGTAAACCTACGAAAAAAAAGGTGACATCGGGATTGAAAAATTCCCTTATGCTCTTTTTATAATTATTATGTTTTGTAGACAGGAAAGATTATTTACATTGATGTTCATAGAAATACTTAAGTTAGTTCTACAGTCCTATGCGTTCAAATTTGATTTTTTCCTGTTTTGATTCCGTAATTGGATTGGCCAAATGTGGTATTGTTATACACATTCATACCAATTTGGAAGAATTTTTCATTTGTATCATTATCAAAAATACCTTCCTATCATTGAAATAAATTATCTTATGTGTTTTGAGAGCTTTTATTTAATAATAATTACAATAATATTGCATTATACTAGATTTATATTGAGATTGTAGTAGATATTTTATCCATACGTTAAAAATAATAAACATATTGTAAGATTGAAAGAATAAGCTAATATTACTTGATATTTTTAATAATTTATTACGTGGTGAATAATATGATCTTTACTAAAAGCTTATAATTATTACATCTCCAGGATAAAAGTTCTGCTAGCATGTAATTATTGCAAATATCTTTTGAGGGAGAACACCGGAGTTTCGTATGATTTTCATTTCTTCAAATAGCACTTTAAAATGAAAATAGTATTTTTTATAAAACTTTTACTGGCAGAATGCAATGAAAATTGAATCTTCCAAGATCCATATATGTATTTTTTGTAATGAAAGTTCATTAAATTAGTTTACAAGACTATTCAATATCATATGGCACAGAAATGTTAAAATAATATACAATCGAGGGTGTCACTAATTCAGTATATTTTCAAAATGCGAGTAGAAATGTAATTTAGAAGTTTAAATAGTATTTCGTTTTCGGTTTCTTGATTTGTTAGTTATCTATCTCGAACATTTATCACAAGTTTTTTAGAGAAAAATGCTGGATGATATACGCATACGTACCGGGTAACAATCCACAATACACGGAAAGACTACTGGACAAGAACCTCGGGCCTTGGCTCGTCTGTGAGGTCCCCGTGGGGCCATAAAAATGCGGCCGGGTGACAGTTAAACTTTTACTGCGGCGCATAGGGCTACCCTAGGCTTCAGCCCCCACCTCACCCCCATCTGAATCCACCTCATTCACTCCGCAGCCTCCTTAAGACAGAAGCCTTGCGATTCTTCATCGAGTCTTTACAGCTTTAGTTTTTTTTATTCAACTTTTCCAAAATGCTATTAAAGTTTTGACGAGAAAAGACAATACAACGATATAGTTTGAATCCAATCGAAGTATTTTTGCTAGTCTACCAGTCAGTATAAAGCTCTTTTGATCAAAGTTTTCTAAGCTTTAAAAAGTACGATGTAACAAAAGATTTTTATGCGTTAGATACAGTGCAAAGTACTAAAAATTAACTATATTTTTGCTGTTTCGGTGACCAATTAATAAACATGCCAGTATTGGTATTATAATTCTTTAATTGCATGGAAATTCAGCGTAGAACCAGACAGTTGCATAACTCATAATCTGATAATGATTAAATTTTATAAAATTATGAGCAAATTTGGGAATCGAACCGTTAATATCTATATAAACACTGATGCTATAGTACACATCACAAAGAAATACCTCATATATCACACAGCAAAAAAGTAAAATATATCGACTGTGGAAAAGAAAAAAGACGTAATCCACATAAAACAAATTATTCAAGAGCCAAAAAAAGTTTATCTAATGATTTTCAGCCAATGTCGAAACATTGCATAGGCACAATCTTCAAATGCATGAAGATTGAGACTGGTATTTTATTTAATCAATATAATAATAACTTAATAAGTAATTTAAAATGAATAATATAATACAATTGATTAGGTGTAAGTTTTTTTGACTAGCCGTTAATTTCACAGGCCATCTAAACTTAAAAGCTAAATCATTTTCATATATTGTATTAAGTTGTATAATTTCTGATTATCGAATAAAAGCTATTTTGTATTTTATTTGGGTTAAGCTATTTTTCCTTTCATATTAGTATGCAGATATGCATGTGCATACAAATAGCACTGTATTTCTATAATAAATACGTAAGAAAAACTATATTTATTTAACTAAATTTATATTTATTTCAAATAAGTAACTTAATGAGTGAAGATTAGTCTACTCGTGTATTAAATATTCTCAAGTAGATTGAGTGCTTAAATTACTAACTTAAAATTAATATGCTTTAGAAATAAATAGCTTATGATATTATTTGATCAATATATCATAAATAATTTAACAATTTCAACTAATGGTGCGTGATGTAAATTAATTTTAACTGAAAATTATTTGGAATTAGTTAACTTCATGTATATTTTCATATTGTTTATATATGTTACAGTTAATGTGGGAACTTCAATAATGTACACATTAACTAGTCAGTATATGTACTATCAAATCATACCAATTAAAGCAGTGTTCCCCAACTACTGTTCCACGGTACACTAGTGTCCTGCAAGACAATGTTGGTTATCCCGTGGAGCGTTTATTCAATAGGAAGAAAAAACATCTTCAATATCTTCATATATAATATAACAATATTTGAAATTTTTGAGCTAAAAAAATAAATCATTTAAAACATTAAGAAGAAAACGATTGAGTGCAATTTAACTGGCCGATATGTCTGAACATTTGAGAATCAAGACTTTGAATTAAAAATGCAATTCTTAAGCAATATGAGGATTCGTATATTTCAACAAGGTTTCGGTATTTTTGAAAACAATGACAAATATCTTTCATTGTTAGAACAGCACATCCATAATCATAGTAATTATTGACTTATTTTAGAATAATGTTATTGTTATCATAAATGACACTGAAGTATCACATGAGAAATGCCGCTATCATTGTGGCGTTCGAGTACAAAGGGTAAATGTAATTTCTGTATATGCATGGTTTTATAAATATTTTTACTTGTAGTTTACCGTGAAGCTCTAGAGCTTGCGTTAGTGTGCATGAAAGAAAAATAGTTGCGGAATACTGAGTTACAGAAAAATATATAAGATAATGCTAAACCTAACCTAACCAATAAAAGAAAATTGTCATGTTAATTAAGTTTTAGAGCTTTGCAAAGCTTAATCTAAAACTGTATACGCAAAGTTTTATTTATTATTTTAAAATCATCATAATATTATATCATACATAATAAAATGTATTTACAGAATAAATAAACAAGTTTAGATTATTTTGAATATATATTTTAAGTTTTTTTGTGTAACAAAAATATTGTGTTAAAATTATATTATAATAACTTTTATAAAGGTCTCAGTCAGTAGTATCATATTTGTACATTGCTTTTGTGACAGTTGACTTTCAATAGTGAAAATGTAATTAAAAAGGAGATAATTATTTATAATGTTATTCTTTTCAGCACCTGCCACGTCTACATATACGAAAGAAAGAACATCGTGTAAGCTTTATTTTAGCAAAGTCATATAATTCTACAATTAAAAATTCTGTACTCTGAAAAATACTCATGTATATTTCAAATCTATTGTCATATTTTTCTGAATCACAATAATATCTTTGTAATAATTCTTAGATGGTATCGAGCATACAACTCAACTTGAGTTCAACGTAGATACATATACATGAATATCTAATAATCAGCAACATAAGTTTCAATTAAAACTCACAGTTCGTTCATACTCTCCCTAGTTAATGTATGTATTACCAAAGTCAACACATTGACTGTAACATTTACATATATCACGATTAAGGAAGTCAATTCAAATTTTAAATGGTTTTCTATGTTATACGTATTAAATTATTAATTTTAAAGATCTAATATACGATTATCAAATTATACAATTATAATATGAATAGGTAATATCTATTAATGATGCTTCATAGAAATTAATTATACATTTGAAACTATAAGTTGATAATATACATGTTGATTTAAATTAATATTATTTAATGTAACTATTAAATTTGTCTTGCGGTTTATTTACCTCATTACATAATTAATATTTTCGACTGATGGTGCTTGATGGAAATTGATTTTAAATTATAAATTATTTAAAACGGGTAAACTTCCATATGTGAGATCACTGTTAGCGACCCGGGTAATTTATATTAAAAAAGATCGCTTCTCGGTATCGGAGCTCCGGGATACTGGGAACACATTAGGTCGTTTATTTTATTATTTATTGGCAATGTGATTTAATTTTTTCTGTATTTTCTGCCTCCTTAATGGATTTATCTCGACGTAATGTAATATTGCCTCCCCGGTAGCGTAGTTGCTATCGTGCGCGCCTAGCAATCCGGGGAAATGCGGGTTTGATTCCCCATTTGTCAGATTTAAAAAATCCGTCAATGCTGGATTGGATGTCTATTGGGTTGAGTAATTATCTGGCCAACAATTCTCGTGAAAAATTATTTTTCAAAACGCTGTGTAGATCCATATGCTCCACTTTGGTCTAAAACAATCTAATATTGTCATTTCAGTAGCCGAAAGGTTAGCGTGCGCGCTTCGTATTTGGGGAATGCGGGATCGACTTCCGCATCTACCGTATTTTAGAAAATCTGAAAATGCATGACTAGATTCCTACTGGGTTGAGCGATTATCTATTTATTATCTGATTATCAATTTTCGTGTAAAATAATCTATCAATAGATGTTGTAGCCGATTTTAGACTCGTATACGTCATTTTCAGAAAGAAAATCTTCACACTGTGTAGATTCATATGCTCCAATTTCGGGGTGAATACGGTAAAAAAAATGTCATATTTTTTTTTTTATAAAATGTGTGTTTTTTCAAAATGATAATATCATAGATCTTTTGACAGTGGTATTATAATGTACTCACTAAATGACTGTCCGCCCTTGAAATAGCGGCTAGTTATATGGCATATAAAAAAGCAAATGAAACACGGAAAATACTTTGTCCGTTGGTAATATTACCCACACTGTCCCTACTTGTCGAGTGACCCTTTCGTGGAAATCGTAAATCTTGCACAACGCGACTTTGTACTTATAATAAATTCCTTTCTTGCGGCTTGCTTACACACTTTTCTTAACGTCGCCTCTAAAAAGGCCATTAAACCGATGGAAATTTTGCCCCGACTGCCCCACGAGAACTTTCTTGGAATCCTTCGTGCTATTTGATTAAGCTCGGTTTATAAATATTTAATTTTTGCAGAGGGTAATTAAACGCTAAATAATTTTGTGATACAAAGTGATTAAACCTATTTTTTTAACAAAATACTTTTTACTTACAAAATTTCAACTTTAAGCCATCGATTCATGTTTTGTGTGTATATATTATATTAATCTGCTAAATCCGCTATGATATATATGCTTGATAAACAAACGTGGTAATGTCAAAAATCGTATACTGAGCTTTGAAGTTAGATGCTTTTGATGAAAATTGGAAGTAAGGTGGTATCATTTTGTGAAGAGTATATCAAATAGTTATCTGGTCAGTTAAAATTGTTTTACGATGCTGGAACTAGCTTTGAAAAACTTCCATTCCTGTTTGACTCTTCTTCCAATCGATGAGATTCTGATGTCTAAGGCTGTGGAGATAATAGTTGAGCGACCACGTCAGAGTGACTGTGACAGAGAAAGATGCAAAATAGCTGTGAATAAGTGAGTGAGCAAGTGTGCAATTCCGTCAGTGCGTCAGTCACAACAACTCGCTTACTTGCTGACTCACATATTTATAGCTATTTTGCATCTCTGTTTTCGTAGTTTTGTCGCAGTCACTCTATTGCTGCAAATAATGAAATAAATGAAAATACTGCATAAAAATTTAGTAGGTCCTTATTTATTAAACATTCCGTTTGGCAGAACATGTAATGAGTTTTGTAAATTGCGATTATTAAATAAAAGCACTACAAAAACTGACAGTTAATGCTTTTTGCTTAAACAGGGTCGATATACAACCAAAATGATTATTAGCGAATTTAATTCAGCACTATAATAGTTCCCATGCACCCACAGTCCACTTGCAGTCCGGGGCTTGTCAGTTCAAGGCGATGATTAAGATTGAGGGGCATTTGAGACGAGCATGACATGAAACATAGGCATATAGATCAGAATGAGAGCATAGAATTGTTGCCGCGGACTGTATAATATGTAGCCTACCTGAATCCTAATCATCGTCATGGACTGACGATCCCCGGACTGCAGGCGGACTGTGGATGTTTGGGTATTATAAGACTTCTCCGTTTAAGCGATTCTGATCAATATATTTTGTCGAATATTTACTGTGTATTTCAATTGAAATATAATATGTTGTCTTCTGTACTCTTTTGGGTGACAATATCAACACTTAGCCTGCAAGACCCGTAATATTACGTGATTGTATACTCCAGCAGCTATCTGCCAAACTCGGAATGTTCCGTGCCTCATATTTTAAATATTTTGACAGCTGACTATAGTGAAATATTCTTACTACATTTTTATAAGAAAACCAGAAAGCTTTTTCGCTCTATACTTCAAACATGTCATCACTCCTTATATCAATTTACTAGTGTGTTAAGTTTATTCTATGTTAGCCTATCATTTTGGACCGAAATCGTCTTCCTTGGCTTAGTGTACATATTTTTTCAGTTCCGGTAAAACAATTTAAATACTTTTGCAAGTTTTAAATGAGTTTATTAATGCCGGTGAGGATTATATAACATTTTTTCTTTAACATTAAAAATCAGCAATATCTTAGTTTTAGGTGATAATTATATAAACTGTGACAATAATATAATACTGAGATGTTAATAAATTGGTTCCGCATAGAATTTTTAGTACAAAAACCAAAAAAAAATTGAAATATTTAAAGCACTTTAGTAAGTATGTTGACTTTTGCAAACGTTAAGCGCATTTCGCGAATTTGCTAAAAGTAGCCCATAGGCTAAGTGTTAAAATACTTACATGATTCTATCGATTTATATTTGAAGTCTCGGAAAAAAACTGAGCTTATAAAATCCATTAAAAATGAATTCAAATAACGCATTCGTTATTGCATTTGAAGAAATTCTACACACAAAGAGAATTTTTTTCACTACATAGCGATATAAAACATTCGATAATGGGTACAAATTGCCACTTAAAAGTTGGAAAAATGTTTTCCGTTCGCAAAATAATTTTAATAAGAAAGTTCACTGCGGACTTAAGGCTAAGTAGATTTCTTAGTAATTTGAAATGTGCTAATGAGAGAATTTTCAAACTATCAATACGGTTTATTTGTGAGCCATTACTTACTCTCTAACAAGCTAAGTTTTTGAAACGAAATCTAAGTCGCTTTTGCAATTCCACAAACAGGTTGTATTTTCATTAAATTTCTGCATTTATTCTTCTTAGTTTTTAATTATCTCTAAAAACCTAAAAGCGGTGTATATCAACTGTAAAAAGAAAAAGAGACGTAACATTTTTTTTTTGAAAATAACGTTATTATAAATTCTTCTTCTTCTTATACCATGTTTGCTCCCATAGTGGAGCGCATGAATCTATACAATGTGAATACATACATTCACTCCAAAAGTGAATTATATGGATCTCCGCAATGTAAAGATGTCTTGACAGATTAATTTTTCACGAGCATTATTTTTTATATGATTACTTAACTCAATAGGCATCTAGTCCTGAATTTTTGGATTAGCAAAAATCCGATAGATATGAGAATTGAACCTGGATTGCTAGGCACGCACACTACCAACTACGATACCAGAAAGACATGCAATATGCGACAATTAAAATTAAATTTGATAAATTTGGATAGAATATTAACATAAAAGTCTTATTGTTAAAACAAATATCACATTTTTTATCTTAACTTGATAAATATACGTAAGAGGTTAGCGTGTTTTTCTCACATCCATAGTTTTTTAAGTTTGCTGGATTTTTTTAAATCCGAAAATGCAGGACTGAATGCCCATTCGGTTAAAAATAATGGTAACCAGACAACTTCACGCATGGCAAGTGCTCACATGACACTTACGCACACATTGAAGTTCTCACACTAACACAGAAGTTAATATTAAGACATTTTATACTTACTATACGTAATTATAGTATGGGTAGATTTTTATTTCAATGATACTTACCTATACTATAATTACGTAAATTATGTATAAAATGTCTTAATATTAATTTCTGTGTTAGTCTGAGAACTTCAATGTGTGCGCAGATGTCATGTGAGCACTTGTAATCTGTGCAGTTGTCATGGAACCATAAATAATCTATCAAAACATGTTTTCACACTGCGGAGATGAATATACTTTACTTTCGAAACGGACATACTCATACTGCGTAAATTTATTAGCTTCATTTTTAGAGCGAACGGCTGTAAAATAAATCTACGCTGAAGATTAATGAAACTATCAATATATGAAAGCATTGTTTAAAGTATCTTCCAAATATACATTTCCTGTTAAATTGGTTTCGAAAGTTTGTCGACATCCGTCAATTCAGTGAATCCTCTCCTTCCAGTAACCCTCAGGGACCAGGCCTCCGTTCTGTATGTGGCTACATGGGTCTAGGCAGACAGACAAATTCACTGCAATTTCAATTCGTTGATGCAAAATATTATTCAAATATACTAATCCCCATGGACTTCTTGTGGTGGAATCTATATGGGCCGTTTTCATTGGGATTTTTTTCTCGTCGAAAAATATTCCGGTTAAACAAAAAATGTTATCCTCATTTGGAAATATTTCGACGAAAATTTGCGGATGGTATTTTTATTTTAGTTATTTCTAAAGGTTTTTTTATTTGAAGATTTATTTGAATGGAAATTATTCGCGGGTGTATTTTATGTAATGAAAACTCTCGTGAAAATTGTATGCTCAGCAAGTCAGTTGAATTCAATTTATATAATAAATACTGAATAATTCAGCAAATGAATCAGTTTTTTTTAAATATAAAAACAAATATTTTCTTTTTCAATTTAATAAAATACACAGAAAATAATCTGTAATAAATGTTTTCATTTTTATATTAACATCATAATTTATTACGAATTTTAGTACGGTGTTAAAAATAAATCAGTACCAAGCTTGGAGGCGCTTTTATATAGTGTATTTTTTAGACAACAAAATATCCCTAATATAGCAACTAGCAAAAAAAAAATTTCATTGATCTATTGGGCTTAACCTATTTAATTAATATAAAAATACTTAACCAATTATAAAATAACCTGTAAAATTATGTACAATATGTTAGGGATACTTTTTTGTCTCCTATTATTAATTTCACTAATGATAGTTAATTATTTAAGACTATATATAGTAAGTTACAATAGGATTTATTGGTAGTATGTTATATGTTCGCTCACT
>JAGVSQ010014975.1:0-10376 GCA_022683975.1 Rhyacophila evoluta
ATAAAACCTTTACCTTGAATTAATATTCGTTTCAACTCCCTAACAACTGGCCTATGTATGAAATAAGCAATTTTTTCCCAATCATATTTCAGCAGTAAGGAAATGTTCTTTTCAATCCAAGATTTTTAACAATTAATTTATACAACTATATCTCGATAATTATTTATTTATTTATGATTTGATCACCTTTTTTCTATTCAGTTAATTTTATTTCGTTTTTATCTCATTTTTTTGCTAATATACGGAGGCTATACTTTCAAAGAAAACTTATTCGACTGTGCCAAAATTTAAAAGAATTTTTTTACATAATGATTAACGATATAGCACTTATCGTTTATAAATAATTTTGAGATTGATTTTTCTTCTAATTGACCTGCTATATAATTCTTCTGTACATTTTATTTGTAAAAAAAATTCTTTTTTAAAATTTGGCATAATTAAAAAAGTTCACTTTAAAAATGTACCCCTATAACATACTGCATATCGTTTGCATTCTAAAGTTAAAAGTTCTCATTCAATAAAATAATTAGCTTATAGACTTTTAAAAAATAAAGGATGTAGCATGGATACATTTGATTATAACAGGAGATATTTCTATTCGCGATATTATATCAACGAAAAAATGGACGAATAAAAACTCGTTTAATTTCACTAATTGAATTATTTTTCAGGGTAAGCAATAAGCTTCCGTTCAGTCTCGAGCTTTCCCCACTAATAACATAACATATTATATACCTTTTCAGTCTTCTGCGCTTAGTTTGTACAGATGCCTTGCGACAGAAGACACCCGATAACGTAAAGCTTATAATTAATCCAACCGCAGACCCCCATCTTCTTCAACCCAACCTTCCGATGACAAGGACATGGGTTGAGGTTCCGTGGCAAACATTGTATCGCAATGTGGAATAATATTAGCACAGAGTAATAATTTAAAACGAATCTTTCTACATATCTATTAATATAAATAAAAATCACCACTCAAGTTTTAATTCGATTTTTTTTAATGACCTTGAAAAACATGTCGAGATTTTTGTCTCCCTCTGCATAGTATTTAATTTTTCTCTCTTTCTTTTTTATGTTTATGGCACAATGATCACACACTTTATTAATAATACTAATAGTCATATTTGACGAAATCGACCCGGTAATTGATATCTTCCACTTGAGTGAAAGTAAGTATAGACTGATGTTGAATAAAAAGAAGATCTGTTAAGCAGACCAGGCCAGCTCTCTTTATGTTCTTTTACCTCTTTTAAATTATCTCCTCATTAAATTTATTTTAATTTAAATTATAATATGTGTTATCTTCAACTAATTTTGTCCTTATAAGTTTTATAAATTACCACAAATTCATGTTGCAAACCCTTTGAATCATCAACTAAAATATAATTGTTGACCAGTTTCAGCTAGTAAATATATGTATGCAATTCTTATTAGCAAGATTCAGTAAGCTATGATAATAATAAAATCATTTCTTATATAATATATATATTGCCCAAACTTTTATAAGAAAACTTTGTTATAGTAAAAGCTCAAAAATGCTTTATGTAAAAAATATTTCCATTTACAGTTAGATGCCATTTTTTAGGATAAAAATTTGTCCTACATAGATATCAAGTCGTTATGGATGACCCGTCTATTGTTAAGCTGCCTATTGTCAAAGCTTTTCCTTACAACTCACATATGAAAACATTTTCGGAGATACACTATTTTCTGATATTTACTACAACTGTTTTTTTTATAACAGCTACCATCACATAAATATTGTTTTTTTTTTAATAATGGAGTTTTTCTGTAATGGTTAATTGCTCAACATGACCTCTTTAAAGCCAGTTGTTGCGGATTCAAAATCCAAATCAGCATTAAGATATTTGTAAATTCAACGGTACAAGATTGTCAGTTAAGTCTCCACGAAATCTTGGGTTTCTTTTATTATCGATATCCTGTTTCAACCTTGTTTTAATGAAATGAAATTTAAATTATATTTTAGAAGAAAAAAAAACTACGAATACAATGCTTTCCCATCCAAAGTAGAGTCTGTAGTTACTTCAAAATTTAATTTGTATGGACTTTAACCTTATAGTTCTTAACATTTGTCTTGCTATTGCCAATATTAAATCTACAATAGAATATCACACATTTTAATCACACAAGACAATACGAAGTAAATAAAAAGTACTGTTTTTAAACTGTGTTTAATAAAATTATTTTTTTTCTTTTTGCGTATCCGCTTCATAAGTGGAACATATGGTCATCACGTGCCACCTCCAAAAATCCCTGCTACCCGCATTCTAAGGTTTGAGAACAAATACCTACGGCGTATTCTGGGGATATGGTGGTATGATTTCGTTTGACAGAAGGAACGATCCGAATTTTTGAGTGAATTTGCGACGCTGGATCTGTCTCGGCCACACACTGAGTATACCTCAAGAGAGTCTTAATCTCACTTTTATATTCCTCAAGCCAAACAACTTACTTTGCAGAATGAAACTAAATACTATTAGCTGAATGTACTCGGCGGAGTTACGGGGGATACAGGAATGACCTGGAAAGGTGCAAGAATACTGGTAAGCGACAAGAATTCTTGAAATTGGTATGTGGTGACCGTATGCTCCACTTAAGAATCGGATATGGGAGAAGAAGGCTATTATAATTTCTTGTTTTGAAGCATAAATGAATTTATTTAAAAAATAACATATACTAGATAAAAAAATACCTTTACGTGATCAAATATCACCAATAAATTATTGCGAAAATAAATTTCACAGATAAGTACAGACGGTTAAAAGGATTCGTTTATACACGTAATCAGGTGGTAACATCGTAACTTTTAATTGAAAGATTAATAAAAGATTTTTGCATGCTGAGTGTATTTTCGAAAATTTCGATTCAAAGCTTTCTGAATACATTTAAAATATTACATACTTCGTAATCAGCTTTTCATTAGATTAATTAAGACTTACATCTGTGAAATTTTTATCGACAAACTTTTATGAATTACATTAAATAATATCTTATTATTTGTTACATCATTTTCACTTATTATAAAATATACTTAAGTGACATTTTAAGCAGAATTTATTAAAATTGTGTAAAACAAAGTATTTTAAATTAAATTGTAATTTTGCTGACCACACGTGTACCAAATTCTTATGGTATGAAGATTGATGATTCAAAAATATAATATATATTGTAGATATTTACAATTCAAAGATTTATCTTGACAGATTTGAGATTAACTCATATACTGAAATAAGATTTATATCTGAAAAATATTTACCTGTAAAACGTTTCATTGAATGTTATAAATTTTCAACTCTTATACTCTTAAATCACCATCGCTTAAGCAGAGTTCATTCAAATCCTTTAAAGCGATTATAAATTATAGTAATATTAATTATAATTTGATTTACATAATACACCAATATGTATACACATGGGCATTAGAATCCATATGGTCTGTACCCTCAAATCAGGCGTGATAAATAATCTAATATATTTATATTTGTCTCCCCGTTTAGCGTAGTTGGTAGCGTGCGCGCCCAGCAATCCGGGGAATGCTGGCTAAATTTCCCGGCTGTCGGATTCAAAAAATCTCAAAATGAAGGACTGAATGCTGATTAGGTTGATCAATTGTCTGAGAAACAATTCTCGTGAAAAAATAATCTGTCGAGACGTCTTCATTTTGTGGTGATCCATTTACTCCACTTTTGGAGTGGTTATCTCACTGTGTAGATCCGTATGCTCTACTTTGGGTCCGAAAATGGTATAAAAAAATATATTTACTTCAAAATCATTAAAGTTTATTTATTTTTTTGCTGTGTTGTTAATTTGCAAATCAGTGATTTCGTTTTTATTATTTATTTAATTGTATTTGAAATAACATAAAATTTTACCACTTAAAAAAATATCTACATGATTTTTATAAATCGATATGAACTGAGTGGTAATTAATAAACTGTTTTTATTTATTTTGAAAGTTTTTTTTAAAATATAAATAAATTTGTATTTTTTCTTTGTGGTATACGAAGCATTAAGTGGTCTTTAGAGATATTCAAAAAGCAACTACACATAATCGAAATCTTTATAATTCGCGCCGAAGTTTTAACAGTGAATTTATTACTATTATCATTTAATTTTTCATAACCAATAGTATACCATCGTTTTTAAAGCTTAATGCGTATGTGAAAGCACTTCTCTTAATTTTATGACATCCTTCTACACGTGTTAAAAGGAACTCTTCGAAAGTATAAAAAACCTTCAGATGAAGTATTTTTGGAAATAAAACCAATCACGAAATCCATTAGCTCAATAGATTTTTAAGCTTGTTTTTTTATGAAATAAGCTCTTATGGAATGGGTAAAAGCATTAATTTTTTTACGAAAAATATTTTTCAGCCTTAGAAAAATTTTCAAGGAAAAGTCTTTTTCTTCAATACTACCATTCTATATTCCTTTTGTACCCTCAGCCAAAGTTTTATCTCTACTTATTACTTAAGTACTGAATAAGTTTCTACGAGGTGTTGCGGATGAGTTCTCATGAAAATATAAATTAACTGATTAAATATTTGAAAGTTATAAAATTAAAGCTTATAAACGACTTCATAAAACTATTAAAGCTTCACACGTTCTAAAAAAGCTCAAAACACTTAATTTTAACCATAATTCGTATGAATTAACAACTCATACGTCTAGACTATCACTTATGGATAGGTTTACAATCGTTTGAAGAATATTTACAAGCTGGAAAATTGTCTAAAAAGTCACATTTAAACTTAGTATATAAAGAAACACATGACTAATAGGTTAAATGTGTATCCTACTACAATATTTTAATTTATCAAAATTTTTCTACAACTGACAACTTACAAAAATACTTAATTCTTTGTATTAGATATATTTTACAAAGTCTAGTATGATTTTATTTCAAATATTTAATTAATTTTGATACATATGTGATATATTGATTTATCTACTTCATTTTGTATTGACAGAATTTCTTAACAATGATTCATTGGCATCCAATTGTATAAGAAAAGATCTTGAACAACATGTAAGTTTTTATGTAGTTTCACAATTTGAACGGAAAATTATTGGTGCTAAATGAAACATAACCAGAAATTTCTGTCAATTCAGCTACTGGCACACCATAACTTCGATCACTCGGAATTTAAGTGTATTATAGAAAATAAAACAGATTATTTATTTATAGTTATGTATCATTAAAAGTTGTATTATTCATATTTCTTTACAGTGATTGATAGATACGTACATTTACTTTTGGGCTCCGAATGTTATGGATTCAAATACCACCGGCATTAATATTATTATTTTAATTTGAAAATGCAGTCTTAGATGACTGAACAAATTGGTTTAAAAATACATGTGAAGCATATATATTTTTGCAGTGTAAAGATATGCATTGGCTGATTATTTTTCACAAGATCTGTTTGTCAAACAACTGCTCAATCAATGGGCATGCGGTCTTGCATTTTTTGATTTTTTAAATCCGATAGATGTGGAAATCCAGCCCGCATACGTCGTAGCGCAGAGGCTACCTGGTAGATAATTGTATATAATATAACACAATCTTTAAAAAAGAAAAATATTTTACTGCAGTACTTAGAGAATACAGTTCAGTCATATGGCGAGTATGGTGATCTCTCCACATAAACTGCCTGACCAAATATTTTTTTTCATTTTGTCACCTTTTTTTTCTCATTCTATTTTGTTTGAACTTCAGGACACTTGAGTGCATGGCAGTCTAAGTCTTGGGTAATTTGTATTTACTCCCGAAAAATTCCCGAAAAATGAATTAAATCACTTTTCAATATAAAAGCTTTGGGATAAGCTTGATTAAAACCAGGTGTAAAGGCGGGGCAGCTGGATGGTGGGCACATTATGTAGTACTTCATAATATTCTGCTTTTTACAATTTTTATTGTCTATATCTACTGGATCTTGATACCGCATGGAATCTTTATGAATTCCTGTAGCAAACCAGCCTTCCAATCTCGTCTCAGCTCATTGCATCATTCCGAATTTCCACTGAACACATTTATAATAGATATATTTCACAACGACACATTTCCATCAAGACTTTAATTTAAAATTCTTGTATTTAAAACATTCGTATTTACGATTTTTCCCCATTTTCCATTTAATGAAATTAAATTAACATTTGTTTGTGATTAAAAAATTCACTTTTTTTAAATTTATAAACATGTGTTATTCCAATTTTTAATTTAACCGAAAACATTTAATCAATTTTCTTTAGAAACTTTCATATTAATACCGTATATAAAACTTGAATTGTCTGTGTATATAATTTGAAATAGCTTTTTACTTATCAGTTTTTATTTAGTTTAGGACTTAGGCAAAAAACAAATTCGTTGCTTATATATATGAAGAAGCATCTTTAAAATTGTTTGGAAATCAAACTTAACTTATTCACTATCTCTTTTTATTGTTTTTATAATCTAAAAAATATATTACAAACAATAAAACAAACAACTTTGTTTTATGTTATGAGGAATGAAATGGTTTCCGAGTAAAATAATTTATGTTTTTTATTAAATTGTTAGTTCGAGTAATGTATTAGATTTTTACATATCTTAAAAAAAGCTTCGAGTATAATTTTGAACTTTTTATTGCCAAGCCATAATAAACAAACAAGTTTACTTGTACTTTTAAATGGTCGCACACTATATATATTATTGATGGATTTATATTTACTGATTATTATTTTGTTAAAATGTATAATATGAGTACATTCGATTTAAAATCATCAATTTTGAAGAATAGTTATTTGGACTAGTTTAAGAGAAACAAAATAAATTTTAATACGCTCATCATGTATTTAAAAGACTTAAAAGTTAGAAGATAAAGATTAGTAGAGTATATTTTTAAACACAAGAGAGCTAGTCACGGAATGGCTATAAAGATTATATTAAAAAGGATGTTGTTTATGATCAACCACAAAAGAGATAGAAAAGGAGATATCAAATAAATTTATTCAAATGACAAAAAATATTCAGAAGACAGACTTAGAGTTATAATCATTGTATGAAAAAATTTTAAGCAAACAATAGTATACCGATAATCAGTTAAATAGTGTTCGATGATAATTTTTTTTCGAATTTATTTGAAGTTTTAAAAATTATAAGTTGATAATTTTTATTCAACCATTTAAATCATTATTCAGTATTTAAATGTTTAAATTGTCCATCAGCTAAGAATATAAATTTATTACAGTTATTTTTACTTAATTTATTATTTTAAGTTCAATTCTACTGAAATATATATGATATTAGTGACACAAATACGTAAATTTAATTTTTAAATATTATTACGATGGAACCTTTGAAGCTTAGATTTATTTACTAATTATATACGAGTATATATACATACCGTATTTACTACATAACACTGAAAGTAAAGTATATGGGTATCAACAATCCCAAAACATGCTTTAACAGAATATGTTTCACAATTTATTGAAATTTGGTTGTCAATCAATTTCTCAACCCAATGAAACTTCATTTCAGCATTGTACGATTTTTAAATATAATGTACTTTCCAAAATAACTTATTGTTAAGAAAATATGTTTGTTAATATTATGACAATTATGTGTAGTAAAATTTTATAATTGGACAGATTTTATGATAAAATAATACAACAGCCTTAAGTACAAAGTTGTAATCATCTACAGCTTTAATTAGCAAAAATCACAGAATGAAAATAAGCTTAAAAAAAGCTTAGAATTAACTTTCATACATGTTTAATAACCAAGATTTTGTATTATTTTACCTTGCTTGTTTATTTCAAACAGAATCTTCTCAAAAAATTAACATATTTCTTGGCAATGATTCAACAATTTAATATAGTAATAACATCAACAATAATTCTCATATTATTTTATTTAACTCAGCAAAATGTGTATCTGAAATGCTACGAAAATGCAATCTTACGTTTTCCATCGAAGAAAACGTGTTAGCACAGTTGGTAAATACAACCCTTTTGTGGCTTGTTTGTTTATATTGCATAATATTAAAAGCTTTTGCAATAATAAGCAGGAAATTGTTTATTAATATACATTAAGATATTATTGAATTACAATAATATTGTAGTGTTGTTGTACTAGTATATTTATTTTATATAACGTATTTTTAATAGATTACCCTGTTTATATTATCATATATATTATTTATAGTTTTTTATAGTATTTCAGTAGTTGAAAAGCTGGCATGTGAATTTTCAAAGTTGAATATTCCAAGTTCATCTTCCGTAACTGCAGTATTTTTTAAAAACCCATGTATTCATGAATGTCTAAGTAATCAACCAATTCGTTGATAATTAACTCTTGTAAAAATATAAAAACTGTCAAGATATGTGTTTATATCACAAAGATTCATAAGGGAAGATATCTTCGTACCGTGTTAATTTGCATGCTCTACTTTTGGAACGAACTTGATTAAATAGTACGTATCGTGAAGAATTTACAGAAAATCGTATTTATAGCTACAAAATGTTCATATTTATCACTTACTAAATATTTACAAAATAATCGAAATCATTGAAAGACACCATCATTTGCTATGCCCTATTTATTGAATAATACTTGAGAAAAATAAGACTGAAATTTTTTGGCTTAAATATTTTCATTAATAAAATAATAAACCAAAATTAGGTGTAGAATAAAAATGTGGGAATAAGTCGAATTTTTTCCAGATATTTTGAGCTTTTTATGACCGGATGGGTTAAAAACACGCGCGAAAAACTCAAGCGCAAAAGCTTCTTATCTCGACGCTCACATTTTTGCACGCGTAAATAGAAATCGACGTGTCACGGTAAAAGCTGTTAATCTTGCTATCGTGTGAAAGCTCTGAGGGTTTCCTCTTTTTGGATTAAAATCCTCTAGGTGTTTAAAAGATCTTGTTCAATTTAATTAAACTTCCCTTCAGAAATTTCCGACTTAAAAATTCCGTGTCATTTAATGTATGATCATGTTGGCCTTAATCTCTACGTTACTTACTCAATAATATGTATATTTCTGTTGAACAACAGCTGTAAGGCAATCATTAAGAAACGTAATTCAAGTAATGAATATAAGTTTAGCCAGATACTATGATAAATCTAATGCAATAGGCAACTGTTAAGTAGCTTTAACATTAAATTTATTTAGAGATCCAAAATACAACGACTCTCTAATATATTTACTATGCATATTTCATTCATGAAGCAGAATAATAATGATAATTTAACATGTTTACTATCCAATTGGAGCATATGGATCTACACAGAGTGATGATATCCACCCTGAAGGTGAAAAATATGGATCCCTACGACGTGAAGACGTATCGACAGAAAATTGTTTGTCAGACAATTTATCGACCCGATGGGTATCCTGGATATTTGGATATTTTTAAATCCAACAGATGAAAAGTCAAACCCGCATTATCCGGATTGATAGGCCCACATGTTAATAAATACGCTACTGGGGAGACATAAGATAACGATGTAAGGGTAAATTATAAGCTGAGAAGTTAGCGTGCAACTTTTGTAACCAGATACGAACCCCACCAATGCTATATTTAAAAAAAATCCAAGAAGCGCAACAAGTACCGAATAGGCTGAGAAATAGATTGAGTAATCTTATTTAATGCTGGTGAGACACAAATGTATCATTTGTTTTTTTTTAATTCTACGCATATATCTTCATTCTTATACATATAACAAAAAGGTCAAATATTTTTTTTGATAGACAGTTACCTTAAAAATTAATATTTAATGAGGCGAACTAATAAAAATATTCGGGATTAATTATTTAATAAAATGCATATCATTATTAAATTTGACTTATCTTCTTTAAAACAAGGCTAATCAAAGTTCCAATACACAAATTTGAGTCAACGATATAAAGGTTTAAAAATATCATAATTCGATTGAATCTGTACGAATAATTATTCTTCTATTGAACTCATTTAAACTAGTTTTTTTGTCAGAGTTGTGCTATTATCCAAATTCTCGAAGCAAATGTTACTGATTTTTCTTCCGCGACTGTCTCTTTGAGCCGAGAGGGAGGATTTATGGTGCCAATTTAAAACTTTATAAACTTTTAACGTACTATGTAAGATAAAGTATCTCAAACTGTGTTCTGCTAGATGATTGATATACAATAGAGGAAGAATAATTAACAGGAATATTGAAAAATTCATTATGCCTTGGTGAATAAGCACCGATGTGTTCCCCCATACAAATTTGAAATTTTCCATACAAAACGAAAAAATTTAACTTCAAGATATCGAGACGGGACGAGCAGATCGATAAAGCCAAACACTCGTCGGATCGGTCGACGCAAGGCGGATTAAGAGCGAT
>JAGVSQ010014978.1:0-10375 GCA_022683975.1 Rhyacophila evoluta
TATCTTCACAATGTGTAGATCCATATGCTCCACGTTGGGAGCGAACATGGTGTAAGAAGAAGAAGATTTTACATAATAAATTACTGTGGTAAAAAAATTTGCCCTGCGCAAAAACTGTCGCCCTAAAACAATATAAAAATAAATTGTTACTTGGGGCAAAAATCGTCAACGATGAATATTACGGGACTAGTTTTTTATATTGAAAAAACTTATAAACCATTTTAGTAATGGTATTAACAACATAGTGAAAAACTTCAACTACGACTGACGTCTCTATTGACACTGACATCAGAGTAATATAGATCAAAGCATAATTTGGCTCACAAATGTCGTGTATCGGTAAATTATTGCGTAATATTGAATACATTACATTTTCCGATAATGTATACACACGCAATTTCCAATTCACACACATACATTGTGTCCACATATATTATATTATATTTCCATATAACATATACATTGGTCACAGTTTCCAATCAAAGTATTTAACGAATTTATGTTTGTTTGAGAATCGCCAACCGACATTTGTGTTTTCATATATGTTTTTATTTGTGTTAATTAACTAGTACAATATTGAATGTAAATATAAGCTCAATTGAGGTGAGTTTTTCCCTTGCCATCGTTTGAAAATTTTGGGAATTATACAGTTAATCACACCATAATTAGTGAACCATCGACGGTACATTACGTTTATAACGCTTATAGTATATCTGACACACAGATAGAGTATAAGGAAAAACATATGTCATAATTTAAATATGTAGTATTTTTTATCAAATTAAGACATAGGTAGGTTACTTTTGGTGAATTTGGTATCATTACAATAAAATATTCTGGATGGAAAAAATACTGTTCTTATTTATATATCGATGGCTTAAAGTGAAAATATGATAAATCCATTTCGAAAATTTTATAGGAGAGTTTGGAAATTGATTATTTTGATATTTGTTTTTCCGATTATTGGGATATAGAAAAAAAAAACATTTTAAATGATTCACTTAATAATGATATACTTTTGAAATATATGAATACAAAATAGCAGAATTATATATTTTGTAGTAGAGGTCTCAGATCGAAATGGATTTGTTCTTGGAAACTTTTTTATATACATGTATTTATATTAACAAATTATTAAGGGACATGGATGTAGCATGGTGCAACAAGATTAAGGTTTTATTAAGTCATTTTCGGCTAAAAATTTGCACTTAAAGCCATTAATATTATAAATTAATCGAGCTTTATAAAAACTGCTTAATAAAATGACATCTTAGTGATATAATACCATGTCAGTTTTCAGAAAAATTGAGAGGTGAAGGCAAAAACAAAGTTATTTGGATAGTTTTTAGTACCCGATGATCCTCAAGTATTGCCGCTATTTGGGCATATAGCGAAAAAAGACAGGTGATAAAAAAAGTTCTTTCAATTTTTGTTTATTTCTTCCAAATTATTGCTTTTGTATTTTAATTTGCTTAATGTTTAAATTAGTTTCTACAATTTATATCAATATACAACATGCCAAATACAGTAGATTTTTTTTCATAGGAATGCATTAATTAATTCCTCTTTATTTATTTTATGGGAAAAATTCGTTTCGTATACGTTCTATTTTACGTAAGTCCAGGGATCTGGACCAAATTAAGGACGTAAAAATACATTTTTTCGTTTTTAAACATGACGTACTCCAAAACGGACGTATACCGAGATACCACTGTATTTGTCTTTCTCTTTTTTTTATAATACAATTTTTTTACTGTGGCATTTTATTTGAACGATTAATTATAATTTATTTTAAAATATCACCAAATTATAATATATGCACCCTATAATCAATCTTAGAAACGCGATATGGTTAAATGTAATATAATATTTTGAATAGGGACAACTATGTTTCAATATTCAGTCAAAATCGTGAAACTTTAGTGTAATAACAAGCCTAATTACACGTGTAACATATTTGTAACTAATATTAGTTCACCTGATATTGATTAATATAACGTGTTTGTTTTTATTTGGCTGTGTGGGAAAAATGATATACTATCGTTTTTATAACACCTGTTACAAAAGTCGAAAATTCAGCTGTGGCCATGTTGTATTTATAACCACAATTGATAGGGATATTACAATAGTAATTATAAGTAAATGTTACCAAAAATAAATTACGAGCCATTAGAATGGAAATATGCGATAAGTAATAATATATTTAATACCATGTTAGCTCAAGTCGAGCATGGGGATCTACACAGGTTGAAAATATACACTCCGAAAGTGGAGAATATGGATCTCCATAATATGAAGTCATCTTGGCAGATCATTTTTCACGAGAACTATTTGACAGTAGTTCAAGCCAATGGGCATCTATTACTGCATTTTTAGTTTTTTAAATCCGAGAGACGGGGCATCAAACCATCATTTCCCAAAGTACTAAGCGGGCACGCTACTAACTATACTACGGAGGAGACTTGTTTCTCGAGACAGATATGTGTTTAAATACATTTTTTTAAATCGACTGTTTTAATTGATTGCAATGTCGATGTCTTCATCTGCAAACTGGCCAACTCCATTTGCATTAAATATTCAGGAGCCACAGAAAAAATTGGGTAGTGTGTATGTTACAGCATTGGTGATTTCGTTTTTTTTTTTTTGAGAATTTTGTGCGTTCTGTATGCGATAGAAAAATTAAAGCATAGTAAGATGGTATCAACATTTTATCGGTTTTTTACCATGAGGAGTGTTAGCTGGTTTGCAGATTAAGCCATCGATGTGTATAATTGTGGATAATCCAAAACACAATGTTACCTCGGCATACGTCTCTTTTGGAATACGTCGTGTTTTGGCCCGAGAAATTAATTGTGATTAGGATACATCCGTAACTCATTTCAACATCTTATAGGGCGTATACCAAACAATTTTTTCCATTAGAAATAAAGGGAAATAATCAATGAATTGGATTTTCTTTTAATATCCATTGACTTTTATGCGAGCAAACCTATCGACAATTATTTTTTATATGAGTAGACTTTTTACACGGTTTTTTTTACACTTTTGTGCGATTTCGTAAATTATTGTCAAACATTGGATGGCAACCATTATATCATATTGTTGTGAACATAATATATTATTTGAATGTTAATAAATACATATTCATATTTGTATTGTGTTGTTACTAAACTTATAAATTATAATCGTGAAAATAATTTTAAGCTCAATCCAATTAAATTTTGTAAAATTCTTTATTGGTAGTTATTTTTGTGCAGGATTCTGCCGTTTTGTTTTAAAAATTAACTGTATCCGATAAAAGAATAGCTAAATATTGTCTATTTAACATTATTGGTATTTATTTATGTGGATTTTCCCGTTACTGACGCCACGGTATATTCATAAAATAGTGTCGGGTAGGATGATACTTTCTACTTTAGTTGACTTCACACGATGCTTTCAAATAATTTGATTTATTTTAGAATTTGAATTAAAATATATTTTTAATTCCGTACGAATAAAGACCTCATGGCGACATTTTCTCAACGGGGTAGCTTTATTATGTTAAAAGCATGCTTTGGATTATATTTATGAATTTCGGGTGACACAAAACCATCCAAATACCTACCGCGCTACTGTATATATGGGCACTGACTATATAAATAATAATATATTACATAAGCTCCAGCTTCCGTGACAGAAAACAATTTTATAAAAACAAAACCGGAGAAAATTATACCATATTTGATTAAAAAATACTCAATTGTACAAAAAATTAATCCAACACCATTATTTGTGCATAAAGTTTTTCGTTTAGCTAGTTACTTTTATTCTTGTGTAATGAACTAATTATATTTGGCACGTATATACGTAAACATAATATATATTTACAAAAATTACACAGCTACACATCATAACTTTAAAATCCCATATATTGATTAGTGATTTTTAACCCGTCCCATTTTATTAATATCCTTATAATTAAAACAGTTGATTAAAACAATATTATTAAATCTGTGTTATATGTATTACATTGGTTACACTTTGAACTTTTCTCTGTCCTTACAGTTATATTGTAACAATTGTGATCCAGGCCTGTATGCCTTCACGGATCGGTCGAGGAGGCTGTTTAAGCAAAAATACCTAATACGTAAGGGGCGAATTTGGAAATTATTTCGCCATTTAAGTTTATCAATATTTCAATTGTAACTGCTCCAGACGTAGAACACATCAATTTCATTATTAGATATACACGTCTCATGCTTATTGATATTGAAAAAGTGTTGGTATAAAACATGATTCTACGCATTACGTAAATTTATCATCTAGCTAAATAAGTATACACATCGATCGAGAAAAAAGTTGGATAGCACGCTGCATATTAAAAAGAAAAGATGAACTCTAATTTGTTCGCCGTTCGTAAACCTCCTAATATATTATATATAATATGTGAGTGTCCTGAAAACAAAAACGGCAGTTGTTAGTATTCTAAATAATTTGATTTACAAAATTTGAGACTTACAAATGTTTGGTGTGAGCTCGCATCAAATGTGTTATGCGTATGCATTAATCAGTTAACGAGCTGATGTCGAAACCATTTTTCAGATCTAAAATATTGCACGTTTAGTGAGAGAAAACGTCCCGACTCACGGGTGAGTCGTTAGCGTGCATACGGTTAAAAGTGTCATACCTAATAAACGAAAAAAGTTAATAAGTATTTTAAAAGTATGCCGAGTTATAATGATTCTGGATGAATACACATCAATAGCTTTTGGTATATATAATAAATAGTGTTTACCTTAAAATTCCGGTCCTGTATACAATAAAGAGAGAAGACTGGGGTGCCAATATTGGAAGTAGACTGGGCACCTACCTATACGTTAGGACCGTAAGGGGTTTTAAGCGCACGCGTCGCCACGTGGCGTACACTGCGATATTAAGCGTCAGGATATTTGCGGCAGAAGCGAACCCCCCACCTCCTAGTCCCTTTTCTCAGTACCTCCTCACATCCACCCATTATCGGTAGTCAGATAATTTATTCCAAGGATTCTAATTGAGGAAAATAATTAACAGATTTAGATGGACCACCGAATTAAGATCTAAATATTCTTTTGTCCTATGCAAGCTAAATTAATCCTTTGAATAGTATTTTTTTTTGGATCACATTTCATTTTGATACATATCGGTTAGTATATATGATATTAACCTAATTTTTCCGAAACTATATTCAAAAATATCTAATAGTTATTGAAATGATCTATATTTTAGTAAGAAATACCAGTTTCGGCGATATATTGTCGGACACAGAATTATGTCCGTACTCATATGAGCACATACGGCCTTGGACGTAATATTACATCCTTACTCCTTTATGGGTTAAAAATATATTGTTATATTAATTTACTCAATTTTCAATGCACATAACCAGTGTTCTCTAATTCTTAGTGGACCTATGTGTGCAATTTTTTTAAAATGGAATTTAAATGGAGTGAAAAATAAAATTTTAGTTAGGGCACACACATACACGCGAGTATAGCTTAGAGCAGCAGCTTCCAAACTTTTTGCAATTACGCCTTCCAAAAAAAAAAAAAAATCCTCGCCTCCCCACTTTTCACTTTTTAAATATATATAATGAAATAGACACGTTTTTTTTCAAAATTTTCAAACCTTCCCTGGCAGTAGTCCGTGCCTCGCAGGTTGGAAGCCGTTAGAATAAGACTAAAATGCTATTTCTTCGAGAGAACACCCATGGCGTTTCATTCTAGGAAATTTAACTTTCGTTAAGCAACGGTATGCCCTCAAAATAGTATGAATATGTCTCGAGTAAGACGATGACCTATGGTTCTTATAATTGACTTAGGCTTACATATCGTTCATTTGTTTTTTCGCCATCAGCTGTGTCATATTAATTAGTAAACCACAAAAAATATACAAGCTATTTTGATATGTTTTACTCAAAAAATTGAGCTACTTTAATCTGTTGACCATGACGGTAGTATCGTTTTTGTATTATGCTCATTAATTTACATACTACCGATGTAACGAATGTATTATAACAATAAACTAAATGAATAGTATATGTATGTGTATGTATAATAAGGCTTAATTTTGTCCCGTTAGTAATTATACTGGAAGTATTTCTTGGATAGGTTCAAGGTAATTAGACTTTAAAGTGATGTAAATTACTCATTGTACTATAGCTTTCTTATAATAGCTATAGTCATATATGTAAAAATGGACATGTTATTTTACATATATCATCATGCCGATGGGGAAAATAATTATTTAACAAAACATAACTAAAAGTAAAGTTTAAAATATAATAATAAATTTAAAATAAATGAAAAGAAAAAGAAATTATAAAGTAAAGTAAGAGAATTCATTGTGGTTTTTTTTTGAAATTTTTTTTTTTAAATCAACCGTTATAATACCAATTAAGAAGTCATTTTAATTTAAATTTCAGTGTTGATTGAGAAGTTTCATTTATGAGTAAGTTGGTTGTACACACAGCACCTTTTATTAGTTTTTAAGTAAAACACTATTTGATTCGTCAAAACGTGAAATGATGAAATATGTGTGTGTGAGTCTTCAGTTTAGAGCACAATACACTGTGTGTCTAGCCTTTAGACTAAGAAATCGTGACGGGGGTGGAAAATAGCCGGGTATGTAAAGAGCAAAGGGAGGAAAGGAGAAAAGTCAACCCCCTCCTTGTGAGACGCCCATGAACCTTCAATAAAGATCCCCTTCTGTTTGCTTACATCCACCGAATGGCGCTCAGTCAGATATTATTAAATGCACGACCCTTTGACGTACAGCTCTTTCTTTAATAATATAAAGTCTGATTTTATACATTATATATATATTTTTTTTTTATAATTTTAACTAGGCGTATAAAATCTTATTTTTCTTGCCTATAAAAATTATTATAAATAATTACTATTTATAATCAGACAAATCTTCAGTGGTCACCACTTAAGACAGCCAAATTGATGACACACGATTGGAGTTTCTAGTTTTTTTCTATTTGCTTATTTGGGAAATTGCTAGATGCCAATCACATCCAAGTGCCCCGATATGTCGGTTGAAAGGGAATACTTTCTCAAGTCAGTTTGACTGTTTGTGTGATCGGTCAACTTTTACGCCTTGTTTTCGACAGAAAACAATTTTCTAGCTTATACAAAATTTATATTCGTCATCCGATAAGGTCTTTTCTCAACGAGGAGAGATATTAACAGGGCTTAGTTAATTAGAATAGGACTAGTAAACGGCAACCAGGGTTTTAGGAAGCCACTCTTTTGACAGTTCTGGCACTTTAAAGAGCATCGCACGTTCGTTACGCCACGGTGCACGTCCGCATAACCGGTATAAATTCTTTTGTGGATGGATTAGGATGAAAAGCAAGATCTTCAATCCAAATTGCATCCATATTGTAATTTCAACACTATTTGAGCTGCATGATATATCTTTTCCCGGTAGCCGAGAGGTCGGAGTGCGTGCCTCGCATTCATGGAAAACGGGGTTGATTTTCATACCTTTTTAAAAAGCAGGACTGGATTCAAATTGCGTTGAGCAATAGTCCGACAACCAATTCTCGTGAAAAAAAATCTGTCAACATTTAATCTTCACATTGCGGATATTCATACACTACATCTTCGAAGCGGACATCTCCACACTATGTTGATCCATTTGATCCAACTTTGGAGTGAACATGGTATAATAATAAATAAGTGTAACGAAACAATACTCTTTTGAGTGATTATTTGTTGGGTACTTACACATTTCTTGTATTATATTCTATAGACGAAACCGTTTCGTAATAAACCAATTGAAAGGTTACGTACAATCTTGGCTAGTTAGGATATTTATAATTGAAATTTCATAATAATATTTATTTAAAAATATTGAATTTCAGCTGTAGAAAGAAAAAATAACGTAACCCACACAGAACTAATTTTGCATGCGGTACAAAAACGTACATTTAATGATTTCGGGGCAAAGTCAAAATTAATAAGTAGACACAACATTGTCAAAGTGCATGTAGACTAAAATTAATGTGTTATTTACCGAATTCAATATTATTTAATAGTTATTTAAAGAAAACTGATTGATTTGATGGAAGTCCTTTTTCCTGACCTCAAATTTAACAAACCGTGCTTTTTAATGTGAAAGGTAAGTTTACACACCAATTCCCCATTTCAGCTTGTATCTTTTTGAAAGAGCATGTATTAAGTTATTTACACGTATTTACAAGTTGTTACTAAAAAATATATTTTGACTGAGGGTTACGTCCAAATAAATTTCGATTTTTTTTAGTTACCCTTTTTTCTCATTCTATTTATTCTAACTTCAACACACTTGAGCGCATGGTAACCCAAGTCTTTGTTTGTATATATTTACTACTAGGACATTCACTTCAAATAAAGCAGATCACTTCTCTATATCAGAGCTCTGGTATACGCCTGGTTAATACCAAGTGTAAGGACGGATGATTTTTTTTATTTTCGTAAAATTTTGATATAGAAGGTCATGGAATTAAGCGGTCCATATATAAAGCATGTGTTAAACATTGTTTGATTACATTAAAATATTTCGAGTATTATTTAAATGTAAACTTGTGTACAGTGAACGTAATATTGAGGTCACATTTGACAGATGATAATATTATACTCTGGCTTGTGCAACATTTTAGTACAAATTACATACGGTTTGAAATATTATATATATCACGAATAAATTAAATTTTTGTTCAGTTGTATCTATATTATAAAACAGAAAACGTATAAAAATAAAAACCCACATATGTCTCTTAATTATTTATTACGTTAAAAATCATTTTACTTAAATGTCTAACATAACAGTGTATAAGTCTTTGGCATTGATGTAATAATATTTATAAAAGATTATTTTTTTTATAAAAAAAAAATAATGAAGCCTTTTATATAAATCGAAAAATTACTTATATTAAATATCTCTGTAATTATATTATAATATATACGTTCGTAGGTTAAAGTTGTTCGATTAGTGGCACTAGAAGTTACGCTACGTAACTCACAATTTTAGCTTTATGTATGGGAAAGTCTAGTCCAAAAATCGCCAGACAACTTCTATTGGGTACATTGATAGTATATATTATTTTAATTCATAACTTAACGAAACAATTCACAATAACATAATAAATATTTATATACATATAAAAGTTTTACAAAATCCCCTACATATATTATATAAATTTAATTGTATAATGCAAGTGAGATAGATTATCAAGTATTTTAGTAAAACATGAATTATTGAAATTGAACTATTAAAGTATAACAATGTATTATTTAAAACAATCTGTTTATAGTTTAAAATTTATGAACGGGGTTAGATAGCTATATCACGTATAAAAGATTAAACTGAAAATCGCATTTGTAAAAAATAAGTGAAAAAAATTACAATTATTATCACGCTTATCAATCGGTACTTATTATTAGGAATGTTACAAAGTATTTCTGGTTAGTCCCCGCCGTGGGTAAGTGGTGCTCTGTGGCAGAAAGTTTTTTCACTAATTTATAACACACACATGTATTTTTTTTTGGTTTTTATCTCAGTATTTTTACAGTGTGCCTGTTTCAATTATGTAAATGTCATTGCACGTAGAAAATATTGGCGTTTTTTTTATTTGTATTATAAAAATGGCACCCATTATATTTAGTCTACCTTGTGCAATACACGATCTGCACATTGGCACAGCAATAAAATTTACCCACTTTTCCTGCCAATAATAAGATGAGAAGTAGTTTAAAAGTGTTAAAATACAATAAAATATAAAAGAGTTTGAAAAAGAATATAATTAATAAATATTCACATTTTTCAATAGCATATCAACTTCTTGCGTCATAAAACATGAAAAAGAACAACAAAACAAACGATTACTTAATATATAATTCGTGTCGTATATATAATAGTTTACTATATGTATTGTTATATTCATTAAACGAACAGTTACGCTAATATTTACATATTTACAGCATTTTTACAATAGTTTATAAGTAGAGTTATGCAGACAATCATATTGTAAAAGCACATTGATTCTCAACAACACAACAAATAGGCAGAAATATTTTTTAAATGTTTACCAATGTAAACCGTTCATTTTATGGTCAATGCTGCTTGCTCACTCTGACATCGTAACTCGTTGAGTAGTGGCAAACTTAGTTCAGAATTTGTCCGGCAAACGTTGTATATTGGTATAGTTTAATATATTATTCTAAAGTGTGACAAAAACAACATCCAGCTGTGTATAACCTATAAATCTATGTTTAATTTTTTCTATTTAAATATTTCATGCAGTTAAAGAAATCATTTTATTTAACATTCGTGTATGTATATATTATTATATATGTGTAACATAAAT